>JAPYYW010004552.1:0-10900 GCA_030522545.1 Cremastinae sp. A BG-2022a
TAGAAGATAACCGTCCTAGTATAGTGGAACAACTAAATAAGTTGTATTTTATTTTTATTTTGTGTTTCAATAAATAAATCTACTTCAAGTTTACATTAACATTTTATACTCATATTTTAGCGTCTTTAAATGCAATATATATTTTCTTGTACTTGCTTCACTTTCGCAGTCGAAGATATATAATAAATTATTGATATGTGTCTGATATATGGTCCACATTCTCATACATATAGAAGATAACCGCCCCTAGTATAGTGGAACTAAATAAGTTGTATTTTATTTTTATTTTGTAAGTGTTTCAATAAATAAATCTACTTCAAGTTTACATTAACATTTTATACTCATATTTTAGCGTCTTTAAATGCAATATATATTTCTTGTACTTGCTTCACTTTCGCAGTCGAAGATATGTAATGAATGATTGATATGTGTCTGATATATGGTCCAAATTCTCATACATAGAAGATAACCGTCCTAGCATAATGGAACAACTAAATAAGTTCTACTTTATTTTTATTTTATAAATGTTTCAATATAAATAAATCTACTTCAAGTTCACATGAACATTTTGTACTCATATTTTAGCATTTTTAAACCAATTTTATATATGTATTTTCAAACTATATTTAATTCAAACAAATATTAAATATTAAATTCAAATAAATTCGAACAAAAATTTTCAAATAAAATTTAACTTGTTCCACTAGTTAAGTATTACGAAAAATAAAATCTTTTTTTATGGGAAAAAAATCCCCGTCTTAATAAAATATTGGGGAAAAATATGATTCAAACATTCTAAGTAATATAAAAAGTTTCGTCTAACTTTTGAATAATGTTCAACTATTGAAACAATTACCCGATGAGAATTACTTCCGCACGCATTCGATTGATTCACATATAAAAAAATTTCCAACTTTGCTCAATTAAATTTTATGACTTAATTACAATATTTTTACGCAATGATTTGTTGACTCATATTCTTGAAACTTTATAGCGTCTTGTGGCTACAAAGATATCGAAAAAAGTTGTAAAAGGAATTCAAAGTCTAGAAATGTGCCCGAAAATAAGACCGTTCGATTGGCAATAAAAAAAACTTTTCAATGAACTCGGAATTTTCATACATTACCGAACTTTCCGAGAAGCAAATAAATCTGGAAAGTACAATTTAAACACGGTAATGTTGCTTCTTTTATGGTACATAAATTTTCAATCCAATGTAATTAATACATGTATACATACTGAAAAAAAATAATATGGTTTTTGCATTACTTTCCTGAAGCAACAATATATCATCATCAAAATATATGGCTTCATTGAAAATATACAAGAGAGAATTGTGTGATACACAGTATAATTAAACCCTCTATCCCTCAACTAAATGGCAAGAATTATTTTTTATAAAAACTTTTTTCATTGTTAAAATTTTTTTTAAACAAATGTATGCGAAACCAAATATTTAAATAATTGTTCAAATAACCACTGTATTGAAAATTCGCAAGCGAGCCAAGATTTTGATAATTTTGTTTCAACACTGAAACTTATCTCGAATTTCCCAATAATTGAATTCGTTGAAACCGAAAACTGCGTCGGAGAACCCGTATAAATAAATATAGATTGAAATATAAGAACGTTTCTCTTTATCTTTTCATTTTTACCATTTTTCGAAGGAATATCACTTTTAAGTGCATGGTTGGTTTGTGACAGTCAAATCCAAAAGTTTCTCCTGTTTTGATAACGTTTTTTTAATATTTACAATGATTTGCGAGATTAAGTTTATTAAGAAAAGTTGTTGCAAATTATAGTTGAACAATATGCTCTGAATTCAAAGTTATCCAAGGTCAAAAATACTAGATATACTTGGTATATAATTAACAAATTTTTTACAATAGATTTCTCTAAAAAATTAAACAAAGTTTTTTCTACGCTATATAAAATTCTGCAAAATTTTAAGAGACATTTCACCATCTAGAATTCGAGATAGTTATTGTTAAAAATAGTAGTTTTAACTTTTAACACGCGCTCTCATGGAGAGTGTACAAAACATGTAATATTTATTTGTCATTAAGGTAGTTCTATAGTTCTATCGATTATTTAGGATTTTGTTGAAAATTGGTACAGACATTCTTTTATATGTCACGCATATATGCGTACCAAATTGTAAGAGGTTTCACCACGTAAAAATTGGGATATTTATTGTTAAAAATCACAATTTTCGGTGCTCACCCATAAGAGCCCGTGTTAAATATTACGATTTTGAAATCTAGTTGGTGAACCTTCTTAAAATTTAGCATGGCTCTTTATTGTACTTCAAAGAAGTTTCCTCAAGTTTTTTAAAAAAATCCCAAGATTATGAATTTTTTAATTTTCATACATACGTAGCAAGTACAAGTCACCTTGGATGACCTTGAATTTTGAGTATGTTGTTCTTGAAACAATTTGCAACAATTTTTATTAATAAACTTAAGCTCTAAAACCACATGGTATGGAGATAAATTGAAATAAAAACTTTTGATTCGACTGTACCTATATAGAATTACCTTAAACATCTCAACTTCCATATGGTGAAACCTTTTGAAATTTGGTTCACACATATGTATATGACGTCAAAGAAAGTTTATGCAAAATTTTAACGAAACTATCGACGCTAATTTTACTACCTTAATTACGATACACCAACCACCTTAATTAGATCAGAAAAAAAAATTGACGAATTCGGCTTCTCGGTTTAATGCCTGTAAAGCAGAGTTACGATAAAATACGAGTCTACAAAAATTCGCCCTAGTTGGCTAAATTTGATCCTAATTACTCGCGCTAATGATACAAAAACTGAAAGATGTGCATCGCTCGGGAAACGGCTAGATTTTCTTGCCAAGCCCTATCTCCGCGTAGTCTCGTAACTTTTGGAATGTATACTTCGAAAACTGAGACAATCTCGATCTCGTTCGCACGTTTTTTTTCCTGCCTACGAGTCGCAATGAGACGCGACGAGCCGAGAATGAAGAATTCGAAAATAATGACATTCTCGTGTTACACCGAGAATTCCAGTACGAAATGTATTATTGGATTGCTTCCGGATAACGTATATACCGAATGACATAATAAATGTACATGCACAAGTACAGCGGCAGTTGCATAAAAATGTAAGATATAATTTCCGAAAGTGCTCCTCCGAAGCTCAAACGATATGCTTCCTGCTAAATTTACAGTGGCTCGTCCACATAACCGAATGGAAAAAATTCTGGATAGCTGCGCAGGATCCAGAGACATCAGAAAAATACACATGCAGAGAGAAATCGAGGATACGAGAGAGAGAGAGAGAGAGAGAGAGAAAGAAACAGGGCCTTCATTTGAATTTTAATTCAATTCCAGTTGACCCAAAAATTCGTCGAAAATTTATTCGCGTTTTGCTCGCAGTCCACTTTCGCATCTCCATCGAATGTATGCACCCTGGATATCAGCAGCAGCAGGGAGAAAGAGAAGAGAGCTCATATAACCGCTCGAGAGAGTGAATGGGGTCGTGGGATTGCTTTTTTTTTCGTTTCGACGATATACAGACGAACTATTTGAAAATACCGAAGATCTACCCTTCTCTCTGTCCCGCTCTTTCGCTTCTAGATGGACATCATCGGCGTAATTGACCTCCGCTATTGTGACTCTGTTTTTTTTGCTCATTTTCCCCCTCGAAGCTCATTTCAGTGTGCTATTGAATCACGGTTTTACGATTCTACTCTCCAAGTATAATCGATAAATTTGAACAGCAGGTGAACCACGAACGGGAAGACGAACAGAGACATAAATTTATTACACCGAGAAGAAAAAACCACACCGTGCAAATATAGGAGAAATAAACGGAAAAGGCATATATATTAATTTATAGCTGCAATCGAGCGAATATTGTAAATACGAATTGGAAAATATTACGTGAGCACAGGACAGAAAAATGTTTGTGCTTTCATCGGAGTTTCCTGGATTCATTTTACAGAAATTCTCTCTACTGTGCAGCGAGTCTTGAAGATTTTCGTGAAACGAAACCAATGGGGCAAGAATCAAGCTCATGTCTCAATTATTTCAAAAGTTACAGCTCAAAGTTTACGGAAGAACTCGAAGGAATCTATATATTTGCAAAAAGGTTTGCGAAATTTAGGAAATTTCCAGTCTGTAGTAAATCGGAAACTTTCCTCGGGTAACGAGTGTGCATGATAATTATTTTAAGCACGATAACCCAAAAATTCGTAATTAAAAATACAAAAAAAAATCAACAATTTCATTTTTAATTTTTTTTTCGGGCAAATTTCTTGATTAAATTTTTTGGACTACATTTTCCACGCTCCACAAAAAATGTCATTTTACGCGAACGGGAAGAAAAACAGAAATTTAAATTAATTATATCGAGTAAAAACAAGAATATATACTAAAACGCGTACAAAATTTAAAGAGACGAACGGAAAGCACGTAAATTTATAATTACAATCGGGCGAACGTTGTAAACGCAAATTACGTAAAATTGCACGAGTACAAGAAAGAAAAGGAAAATTAGTTTGTCAAGAGACTGCGCATGAATAAATCATCTTCTGATTCAACAAATTATTCATAATTATTCCACAATTCAGAATAATTCGGTAATTAATCTGATATTCAGCATACGGCGTTAATTATTCTGTTTTGTTTTAAACCGTACTTGCTCTGATAACCGAATTTGAAAGTCTGAAAAAAAAACGAGACAATGCGCATGGATTAAAAGAAAAAAAAAACAAGAAACTTGTACAAATATTTCGATGAAAGTTTGAACCGAAAAAGGCCAAAGGCATTTTAATTGATTTTTTTAGTCAACCGCATATATTTTAACGTTCTTTTTGTTCCCCTATATTGATATGAAAAATAGTATTATTGATGATTTGATAACGAAAGCAGCGAAAATGGGCAAAAAGTGACAAAGAGAGTGAAAACAAACCCGATACCGCCATTATTCAATTTCATCCGAACACATTAACATGCAGCCTGAAAAACGAGCGTGGATACATATACGTATAGATAGTATGCAAAAAAAGCCACTGAAATGTCAAAGAGGATTCCGAGCGACCGTATGCGAGATAGAAAAAAAAATGTGGACGATAACGACGAATGAAAGAATCGACTGAAGTACACACGTGCTCGTGGAAAAATGCAAAGACAGCAACCACATTGAAAAAGTATTAACCAAAAAAGAAGCAAAAAGTAAACGTTGTTAATACAAGTACTTGCGGAAATGAAAACGACGCGAAAATCTCGTGTGTCTGCGCAGAGGTTGAAATAAATAAGGATCTCTTTGGGAATGACATTGCGTGAGAAAAGTCGTGGAAAAACGTTCGTAATTAAACCAGCTTTAAATCAACAGGCACTGCATTACGTCTTCAATCACACACGTATAAATACGCAATCATAAACATGCGATCGAGTTCATAGCATTTGATTTAAATAAAAATATACATTACTTACTTGTTATTAATATAAATAAATAATAAGATTGTTTTGTTATAAATAAATAATAATAACACACAAATGTTATAATAGCCTTGATCATGTACACATATATAAATTTCGCTTTTTTATAATTAGTTTTACAGATATAAAAATAAATCCAAAGGATTTTTACAGTTTTTCTCTGTATCTCGTCTTTTAGA
Organism: Cremastinae sp. A BG-2022a; assembly: GCA_030522545.1. NCBI lineage: Eukaryota > Metazoa > Arthropoda > Insecta > Hymenoptera > Ichneumonidae > Cremastinae sp. A BG-2022a. The sequence continues at coordinate 5,661 of JAPYYW010004552.1, forward strand.
ATTCAAGTTTTTATCGATTTGTCTATTTTGTTTTCAACACGGGAATAAGTTTTAGGTTGAACTTAAAAAATGTCATTTAAAATGAAAAATATTACTCATTGTCAGATTTTCTTTAAATAGAGCAAAAATTGTTTGTTATCAAGAGCTGTGCAAAATTTCGACCTTCCAATAGACGCTTGTGGTCTTTTTGAACTCCAAGGAATCTCAATTCACGTGTTTTACAATAGAAACTCAATTTTTTTAATTACTAAAACTTTCAGTACTGTCAAATAAATATCCAAAAAAATCATGTATATAATAATGGAATCCAAGAATACGATTCTATGAAGAAAAAGTATCATATCGAGTAAAATAAGACAAAACGAATAAAAGTGAAAAAATATATTAAAATCGTTGTAATATGCATATATTTTTTGCAAATAGAATTTTTTCCGTATATTCTTTTTGCAGGATATAGAAGATATATATATATATATATATATATATATATTGAATCTATGAACTTAAGCTTATTAAACGAAATAAAAACTTTAAACCACACTGACGTTTACAAGCATTGACGAAGAAACGAAGAAAAGGTACCATATCGAATAAAATAAGACAAAACGAATAAAAGTGAAAAATGTATTAAAATCGTTTTAACATGCATATACTTTTTGTACAAAGAATTTTTTCCGAATATTCTTTTTACAGGATATAGAAGAGATATATATTAAATCTTTGAAAATAGAAGATAATATTTACGTAAGCTTATTAAATGAAATAAAAACTTTAAACCACACTGACATTTACAAGCATTGACATGTTTTTATCAATAGCAATTTATTTCATGTTTATTTTTCTATGGCAACGGCGTTTTTCCATTTAATCCATCGCTACGAATAGTTGGTTGGACACGGGGGTTATCGGGTGACGTGCGAAAACACGGCGAAGCGAAGGCTTGTCCAATAACCCTGTGTTATATACGCAGACGGGAAGGACGAATCCCTCTCTCGCTTTCTCCGGCAATAACCGATTCGATCAACGAGGGTACAATAAAATCGACTACGAAAAAAAAAAAATCATCCTGTCATTGACATCCCGGGATGCTAAAAAAAACAAAGTGAAAAAAAATTTGAACAAAAAGTCGAACATTGAAGATTGAATGACGGCCCTGCAGCGAGAAAGGGCACTGATACATTTTTCGTTGGCTCTTCGAAAAAAACCTCCTAGTCAACGATATAAAGATATATTTACATAGTGCCAAAACAATAAATATACTATAACTTATATGCATATTTTTTCGTCCGTTTAAAAAGTCAAATTTTATTTGATTGCCAAGTTTCCCCAAGGGGAAATTGTTAGAAAATCCGTTCATATAAAACATTCGTTGCCTTCAAAACATAATTGATAAACGAAAATGAAATGGATAGTGATAAAAAAATGTCGAAAGGAAAAAAGGAATAAAAATATTTAAAAAAAACATCGCGCATATCCGTGTGTCCATTAACTTGGGGTTGAAATTATTCCGTGAACCGAACGCGAGAGAATAAAATGGAAGAAAGAAGAAAAGAGAGGATTCGTGAAAAAAAGGGGGAAAAAAGGGTAAATGAATATTCAACGTTGCACAATCGCGAGCGAGGCGAACGTGACATGAAAATCTGCCCGGTCTTGCTCTTTTCGTCTAGTCTATAGAAAATAGTACACGAATATACAAGTACACGTGTGTGTATATGATAGTGATACACAATGATCGTTGTTAAGGTGGTTATGTACGTTATCGTCAACACAGGAAGCTACCCTATTGTGTATTTATATTTTCTATCAGACTCTTCGTGCCAAATCGAAATTTCGATAATCCAGTCTTTTGTGAATATACAAATTACTTGGCTTTCAAAATTTTTTTTAACGATAAATTGTAAATTGCATAATTCGATGCCAATTTTTTTTTTACATAAAAATTATCATAATGTTGTGTACTCGTTGCAAAAAGAACTTTAAAACTCGTATGACTTAATTGCTATTATTCGTGTTTTTATGATTATTATTATTAAAATTAGTGTCTGAAAATGTAAATATTAGTTGATGGTTCGTGTATTTGGGGTATACATTTTCTATGAAATTGTCAATCGGAAAAAGTTGCAGATTTTCTTCATTATTTTTTCACTCTGCAAATTATTATCTAACCATTTCAAATCTTAAGTTCAATTTCTGCTTTTGTAAGAGTGTATGAATAAACGAACTGAGCATTAAACTAAAAATAATTAAAATTTTCATGATTTTCTAAATTTTTTATTGACATTTTTTGTATCTAATTGTAAATGGTTTACTGCAGATACTATTTCCGACAAAAGTGATTCTTTCACTGAGATAAATTAGTAAAATTCAGATTTCATATTTTTACCATAACCTCCTTTTTTCTGCTATATATATGAAACATGTAATTTTAATGTTTTGTATTATGTGAAAAATTAGAGATGAAAACATTCAACGCAATCTTTCAAATTCATAATTTAATATTACCAAAAACATCAATCACAACCATGTGAAATAAATTTGACAGTCGCGTCATCAAATCACTTCTTTCAAGAAGAAACATAATGTTGCAATTCAAAGAGTTATTGGCAGTCTGACAACTCTGAAACCATTTAGCGAATCATTTTTTAATTGAGCACAATTTTTCATATATCTCAAAAGAAAGTATAAAAAGAGTTTAGCCATCACTTGTCACCGTTTTTCAAATCACGTACTCCAATGTATCGTTGAAAAAAAGTTAATGAAACGAATTTTATCGAATGCTGTCCAGCACTGAATGCCCTGTACATTTAGATTTATGATAAATTGACCAGGCGAAAAAGGAGAAAAGGAACGAAAGAACGACTCTCGTTACCAGAAGCAACGCGTATCCGCCGGCGCCTCCGCGACGTCGCATATAGAAATGTGTATACACATTTCGTCGTAGCACCATGAAACGTACTAGAATCTTGTCTTTATAAATTCTACACGAACATAAATATATACGTATAAATATAAAATTTCGAGTTCATACATGGCTGAATTGGAATTCTATTTGTGCAGCAAATCGATAAGTACGTTATTTCTTGGATCATCGACCTCCTCAAGTTACACGAAGAGAAAGTTATTTTATTATTGTCTCAAAAACAAAAAGAATCTTAAAGATCAATTCGATCGGAAACTAGGTATGAAAAATTGATAAACCTCTTGCTCATATTCTTTTCAAATTCAAGTACGATAAAAAATAATAATTTATACAGTGAGAATGAAAAATTATTTAAAATCTGAATAATTTTATCAAAATTACTGTGTATATTTAATTAATGTTAAACAAAAATAGTTAAATCGAAATGATATTTTATTGCTTATATATTCAACAAAATAATTCAAATTTTCGACATATTATTTTTTATCCCGATATATCGACGTCCATGAGAAGATTATATTATTGATTTGAGGGTGTATTTTTAACGAGTATAAAAAAATTCATTTCTATGCAATTATACTATTTTTTTTCATGTTCATTCAATGTTTTATCTTTATACGTTATCAGGAACATGGGCGATTTCGATGCATCGACATAATGAGAATTACAGAATTCACCTATGGCGACAAGAGGAGAGAATAATGGTAGAGAGAAAAGCACGAAATTTGGAAACTCTTGTTTCGCCATACCTTTTAATTATGTATGAATATACGTCGTTTCATAATAAGCTTTTCGACAAAGCACTTTAAAATATTCAAAATATTTTCCCTTCTTTATTCTTGCATCACATAAATACATCATCACATAAATACATTATATGTATTTATACATTTTATGGAAGAGAATTAAAAAACCAGTTTCATGGAACGAAAGTTTGCATCAACAAAACAAACTCGACTCTTTCGCCATGCAATTCGCCAAAGAATTCCACAATACGAAAATAACCCAAAATGCCCAAAAAAATGAATAAAAATATCCCAAATAAATACCCACCCAATGAAAAAAAAGTAGAATTTTAATGAAAACAAAATTGATTAACTGATTAAAATGCTCTTACAAGCACGAGGATACAATTTTTGATGAAATAAATGAAAACGAGCAGCTCATTGATTGATTGAAATTCATACACATGGGATTGGTACGTGAGCGAAACATCGTCAAAATTTTCGGCATTGTCCGCGAAAATGGAGGAAACATTTCGACAGCGATTGAATTGAAAATTTGAGGAACGACGCGTCGCTCGATGGTCCGAGGCAAAATTAGCATGGGAAGAACGCGAAGTATATATAGATAGATATGCGTGGAGGGGAAGGAGCGTATATGTGTCGAGTTGATGACGAGTTGACCTGATTGTGAATCTCGCTGTATAAACAGCGCACGGAGGACGGTTAGCCCCCGACCACTCACCCTGAGGAATACAGGCAGCACCCAGGGCAATATAACTTCGGGGTATAATCGGCCAAATCAGCAGCACCCGCCTGATTTAGCAATAATCTCCTGGCATTATTATACGCCCGGCGGATGCTCGTGTGTGTGTGTGTGCGTGAGCGCGCGCGCGCGCCTCCCGGGTTCCGCGTCCATGAACGTACAAGCTCGACGAGTTATATATACGCGATATGCGTGTACTATATATTTATTGTATATCTATGGTGTACGAGAGAGGTACTCGCGTGAGGAACGAGCCGGAGGGAGCGCGAGGAGAGAGCCACGTGTAAACGAGTAAGCAATACGAGCATTTACACAATTCTATACCCTCTGCTATTTCCATTGCTGCTTTCCGGTGTTCAGAAATGGAACAAATATTGGCACGTTGCGTGATATAGCACCGTCCAGAGCCAAAGAACGACGAGACATATGTGATAAGGGGCTAAAAATCGAGTTTAAAAACCAGACTGCGATTAATCGTCCCATGCGAATTTTATGCTTTTCGATGCGTATGTATCGACGAGGTGGGCATATTATATATGTGTATATATACGATAAAATGAGTTCGCGTTCTACGAGCATCGGTGAATTTTAGTTAAAATTTGCGTAAACTTTTCTTGAGGTCGTATGCGCTCGTGTTTTTTTTTTAATTTTAGGAAATTTCACACCGTGCGAAGTTCTGGATATTTCTTGTCAGATATCACATCGCTAATTGAAAATTTCATGGGTCTACGAAACCCAGTGTGTGATTCATTAAATTTCTTGAAATTTTTTTTTCGATCTTAAGGTAGTTCTACCGTGGTTCTATGGTAAAAATGGTTTTCTATAGAATTTC
>JAPYYW010004554.1:0-16739 GCA_030522545.1 Cremastinae sp. A BG-2022a
CGCCTTCGGGAAATTTTCATGTGCCCTTCGAGAGAACAAAATTCACGAAAAACATTTTTTTATATTTTTCTAGATTAAAAAAGGCATGGTGTAATGGCTAAATATTGTATATTCTACGAACAATATGCAGTTATTTTATAACTTGTTTTTTTAATAAAAATTTAACATTTTTTTTCCGTTTTTCCTTCAATTTTTATTCTCATCAAACTAAACACTTTTATCACTTAAGCTCGACTTATACGCGGTTACCTAACGATTTTGAAATAAATTAAAAATACAGATTCGTGGATAAGGTTCAGTGGGCACCCTTGGATGGAGGCTCACCGCCAATCGCCCATATCTTTTTTACTGTTTTGCTTATACCCTGACCATTGTAGATGAGAGCCAGTAGGCCAACCAGAGTCAGTGCTGATAAGGCGTACAGGGTGGCGTGCGCAACTTTTGGCAAAATGTTACCAACAACGCTGGGTCTTACGTAATCAACAACAATTGCTTCAAGACCCCTAAAATTTATAATTAAAAATTAATATTTGTCTCAACAATTTTTGTAAAAATATTTTTCATAGATTTTTTTAAAATTTACCAGTGAGCGTGCATAACGACCAGAAGTCCAAAGAGTGTATCAACAACAGGATTTTCCATCATTATACACGCAGGCATCAAAGCAATGAAAGAAGCTGCAACTATTCGTTCAAGCTGCCACAAACGTACATGATCTCCGCCCGAACTCATAGCTCGACATTGCAAAGATATTGACGGCAGTTGGGAAGTGGCCTGCAAAATATTATTTTTTTTTTAAATATTTATAATAATATTACCTGCAAAATTTGTAATTCTACCTTGCGAGAGCACTGAATGATCGACGTCGAGGATTCTCTGAGAGGCACACGAGTCGAAAATGGTAATGCAGATTCGATTTTTTTCAAAGCACCAGGATTGTAAGGTTTAGAAAAAACATTGTTTTTTGATACTAGTCCTGAAAAATAAATTCAAGATTATCAAAACTTGTTGAATGATCATTTATTCGGCATCCTTTTAAAAACAATATTTTTAGCACTAGCAATATTTTTAAGGACGAAATTAGATAACATCTCGATTCTGATGAATCGAACTTACGCGAAACGGACGAGACGTTTCGAACGAATCGGCACAAGGCTAAATTTGCCATTTTATTCGAAATACTATAGAAATACAAATTTTTTTTTCTTAAACGATTAATCACAGACAATTCTATAGAATCAAAACACAAATTTATGGTTTCTCGCTCACTTTTTGCATACTGAAGTGTGGAAGGTTATGTGACATACCAGCAGACGACATAATGAGCGCATGCGTCGTAAAATTTAAATGCGGGTAATTTTTCAAATCTGAACTTAAATTTGAAGTCCATTTATAATTTATAATTTTTTCAGTAAATAATGATTAAGGGTATTATTTTTGTTTTTGACGTGTGCACGGTAAATATTCTATTATTTACGACTTGACAGTTAAGTAGTTTATGACTGTTTATAAAGAATTTAATTTCTGAGGGTTTTCAAAATTTTCAAAGTTACTAATTGGATTCTTTTTCAGATAATTTATCCTGAGTCATAAAATGAATAATGTGAGAACCGAAGCTCTATGGGCCTATGAAAATTTTATTTTTTCTTAAATATGCATTTATTACATTTTGTTCAACTACTAAAAAACGGCAAAACAATGAAAAACAATCGTTTCAAGATTGTAAAATTGTATCTATTTTCTGAAGGTAGTTATATCGGTACAGTCAAATCAAAAGTTTTTATCTCAATTTATCTTGATACCATGTGGTTTTCGAGTTTAAGTTTATGAAGAAAAATTGTTGCAAATTATTTCAAGAACAACATAATTCAAGGTCATCCAAGGTGATCTGTACTTGTTACGTATATATGAAAATTTTAAAAATCATAATCTTAGGATGATTATGGGAAACTGCAGAAAATAGTGATTTTTGACAATAAATATATCAAATTCTACGTAGTGAAATCTCTTAAAATTTAATATACAATTACATATTGTATCAAAGAAGGTTTTTGCAAATTTTTAACAAAATTCTAAGAAAACGATTTTATGATAGATCTGCCTTAAAGATGCATTCATTATATTTTTTTCAACCAGAGAGTCATACACTCAACTTCTAAAAAACGACGAAAAAACGAAGAATAATAATTTCAAGATTTTGTGACCAGTAAAATCTATAGTTTTCTATAGCAGTGGTAATTATTTACCACTGCTAACCCTCTAAAACGATCGATCCTGAATAACATTTTTTTTAACAAATTATTCTCGATGATTTATTCCTGAGAAAATATTTTCTCATTTTGCTACATTTCATGAAAAAATCGAGATACGATGCTACCCCTCCGAGCTCGGGGCTGCGTGGAATCTTAGAGAGACCCCCACTCCGCCTATGCAACGTGCAACAATGCATAAAGAGAGGGAAAGCGTCAAATGGAGGCAAATTCCACTTATCGCCCACAAAGCCTTTGTCTTATCCTTATTATATTGGTTTTGCATCTTTGTGAACGTTTTGGACGATAAGTGGAACGCACCTTGGATAAGACGTGGTGGTGGTGGGGAAACATTTGGTCGAAGGAGCAAGGAATTTCTCGGAAGCGAAAAGCGAGTCGCCACTCGCCAATCGCCACTCGCAACAGTCGCTTCTCCACCGTCGTCCACATCGGAGACGGAGAAGAAAAATTTTGTTTTTTTATAAATTGTTTTATACATACCGATTAGGTAATTATCAAATTCCGTAACGTGTAATTTCCACGTTTTCCATTACTTATTGAATTATATATTATCCGAATTATTAGATATAGATCTGTAACCGATAAAAAAAAAATATGGACGATCGTTCTTTGTTCTCTGCTTTGCATGAATCTCTATTTGTAAACTTTGAATCGCCCTTTGCTCCTGTTGCCCCTTTTCTCTGATAACTTACATAGAGAGATACGAGAATATAGAAATTCGTGAGAGGTCACAGGTTATCGATTGGCTCGAGTAATTTTCATAACGCTGTTTCGACACAGTTCTACAAAACTTGGAAACATTTTTATGTTGCAGAACAACGTAGACAAAATGTTGAGAATTGCACACTTTGCTGTTTTGCTGACAGGTAATACAATTTCAATACTCGATCATGAGAAATTATCGAAATACAATCGCAATGAAAAAATTATAGACATCAACCGAAACAATAAATGAAAATATATTTTTTTGATTATATGAAGAATATTTTTCAAAATAAAGAAATGAAATTATATGAGATAACAATAATCATTTTTCCCAGCATTTTGCTGCGTACTGGGAAAGGACCTGAAAGTTCCTACGTTCAGTGACGAATACACTGTCAAAGGAACTCTTTACATCCCTTATGCTGAAATTCGTGAGCCGTTTTATGCTTGGTACGATGCCAACGAGGGACGTAGTCGCATTGACTATTATGGGGGTATAATTTTTTTTTTCTTTTGCATTAATCACTTTAACGAAGAATGTGAGATTGGAGAATGCGCAAATATGATTGGAAGAGTGCAATAAATTGATCAAATATTTTAGGCATGGTAAAAACTTACCAACTTTCAAAGGACGGTCCATACGGTTCCAGCATAAAAATAGCCCCAGTCACAACTGAAACTGATCTGAACAAAGATACATGTCTAAAAATTCAAGGCAGCGAATATATGAAATTCCAGCCTCAGACTATTATACCGGATGCAACCGACATGGAGGTAGAATAAGAATAATTTATTTAAAACTCGTTTCATTATTTTATTCATTTCTTCATTTACTTTTTCATATTAAATAATTTATTTATATTTGTGAACTTACCTATTTAATGATTATAAATTGCAGTGTATGGGACAGGACATAATCAATGGAATTGAATGCGAAAAGTGGAGAAAGACTGACACTATTGGAGAAAAAACAAACAAGTACACTCTGTGGATTCGTTACAAGGTACAGATCAAAATATGTATTTTTCAAATTATGTTTTCGTGTCGCATCAATAATTATGATTTATGTTTATTTTCTATATCAATTTATTGCAGAAATCGGAAAAACCCGGAATTGGCAAGGTACCTATTCCTGTCAGGTACGAAATGCGAGGTTTCAACACCCTTCTCGGTTCGCACTACGATCATTATTATTTGGAGTACGACGGATTCTCGTCCGATAAACCGGACGCTGATGTTTTTACGCTCTCTGAAAGTAAGAAACTGCACGAATTTTTCTATCAATTTTGTCTCGTATTCTCCGATTAAAATATTCTCTCGAATTTTGCAGACGTGACGTGTGGAGATTTCCCTGGTCCTGGCGAGAGACACGTCTTTACTTTCAACCCAATGCGGGAATTCGTTCACAATCACGACGCTCACGTGGATACGGAATTCGACCATTTCAAAAATGCGCATAAGAGGATTTATCACAATCACACCGATCACTCTCGTCGAAAGGAAATTTTCAGACAAAATTTAAGGTGTTTTATCACTTGACAATAATACCAATTCATTTCTTTGTTTCTTTTTTCGTTTCTTTTCTATATCGTTAATGATTATAGGCTTATTCATTCGATGAACCGTGCAAATCTCGGCTTTACGTTGGACGTCAATCATTTGGCTGATCGCACTGAATGGGAGTTAAAAGCATTGAGAGGAAAGCTTCGATCCCAAGGTGGCGTTTACAACGGTGGTCAGCCTTTCCCGTACCACTCCAAGGAAGTTAGAAAGAGAGTACGTCAAGCACCAAAAGACATGGATTGGAGACTTTACGGAGCTGTAACGCCTGTGAAAGGTAATAATAAAAAATTTCATTGAATTATTTTTACGCAATACTAAAAAAATTTTCAATTTTTGTTATTCTGCTCGCACAGATCAGTCGGTCTGCGGCTCTTGCTGGAGTTTCGGCACGACGGGAGCAGTCGAAGGAGCGTATTTCGTTAAATATGGAAAACTCGTGAGACTCTCGCAACAGGTAAAATAAAATCGAATATCGTTATTAAGGTGGTTGTGCCGTGACAATCAAATCAAAAAGTTTCGGCTCATTTTTTCTCACATACCGAGTGGTTTGTGTGTCTAAGTTCATTAAAAAAAGTAATTACAAATTGCCTCGTGAATAACATACTCGAAATACAAAGCCATCCAAGGTCAAATGTACTGGTTATATAATTAACAAAATTTCGAAAAAAAAATTTCGTTATTTTTTTTTTAACTAAACATACATTCTTTAATGTTGTGTAAAGCTTCATGCCAAATTTTATAAGGTTTCACCGTGCCAAAATTGAAATATTTGTTGTTAAAAATCGAAACATCAATCATGTGCTCTTATGGCGAAGTACCGAAAAATGCGATTTTTGCCAATAAATATCTCGACTTCCGTACAGTAAAACGTTCTAAAATTTGGTATACACGTGCAAATTGTGTCAAAGAACAGCACAACCACCTTAAATGGACGATATGCTTATTCACCAAATTTTGGATAGGCACTGATCGACTGCTCTTGGGGATACGGTAACAACGGTTGCGACGGGGGCGAGGATTTCCGCTCGTATCAGTGGATTATGAAGCACGGTGGATTGCCTACGGAGGAGGAATACGGCGGATACATTGGCCAAGTACGTCGATATTTAACGAGAAAATTTTACATTTCTTCTGTCAACGATCTAATTCCTCACCGATAACTGTCTAGGATGCCTATTGCCACGTTGACAATGTAACGCTGATCGCGAAAATGTCAAGCTTCGTCAATGTGACTCCGAAAGACCCGGACGCATTGAAACTCGCTATTTTCGAGCACGGCCCTGTATCGATCGCTATTGACGCTTCTCAGAGGACATTCTCGTTCTACGCGAATGGCGTTTATTACGATCCAGCTTGCGGTAAGTATTTTTTTTTCAATTTTTTTCGGTATTTTGAGCAGAACGGTGAGAGTACTGAAAAGCAATATTATTACAGGAAACAGAGAAGAAAATCTTGATCACGCGGTTTTGGCTGTCGGATATGGAACTTTGAAGGGCAAGGATTTCTGGCTCGTCAAAAATTCTTGGTCGAATTACTGGGGTAACGACGGATACATCCTCATGGCTCAGAAGGACAACAATTGCGGCGTCATGACCGCACCGACTTATGCTGTCATGGCGTAGATACTTTTTTACTCCTGCTAATACAAATTAGCTCTCTACATTCAGCGAAAATTTACCATGGCATAAATATTTTTTTTACTCCTGCCAAAACGAATTATCTCTCTAATAGCAATAAGCGACAATTTATAATTTTTTTTTTATTGAACATCATACTTTGATCGTTTTGGGTGATAAATCTACGGATCTTCTGTTGTATATTACTATTGTAACGCAGAGGCTATTGTTCAAGTTTAATAAAATAAATGTGATAAGTAACCATTCGGGTCTCGGAACAATATTTTTTTAGCTAATTTTATAAAAGATAAAGAGAATTGTCTTTTATTTGGAATGATATAGCCACAACCTGGACCATCGCGATATATATTGTAATAATATATACGCGTGTGATTATCTAAAAATCTACAAGTCAATATTACACGATGTCACGACGGCTTTGCACAATTCTTAATAATACGCGAACTCGTACCTCAGTGTCTCGTTACATTCGTCGCAGACGAGCGCGTGTTAAGATTTGAGATTAATTCAGGTCGAGGCTCCGACTTTGACGAGGTACACGTTTGAGCTGACGACTCACGACAAATTGTCAATTTGTGCTATTTTAGACTCAAGGATATACCGTTTGTTTTTTTACCTCGTATCCTGGACAATACTTGTTGCTAGAAATGGGCATGTCACGTTCACACTTTTTTCCAATCAATATTGAAGATAAGCATACGTGCCCGTTTCCGTTTTGAGCTCATGCCAATTTCACAACGCACACTCACGCACACTCGCACGCCAAACGATAATTAAAACTATTTGAAAAAAAAAAATTGGCTGTTAAAAAAGTGTAAATATCGACATCTGGAGTCATCGATTTTTCTGTACTGCGAATACTTTTCCATTGGGGAAAAAAAAAAATTATTCTCGTTTAACGTAATTCAGGCCAATTCACAATTTTATCGTGAAAATATTTCTTTGTCTGGATAGTACGCACGTTTTTTAAATAACCTTTTTTCATAATTTTCTTAAAAATCATGATAGCTCATCGTTGTTTCGTTTCTACATTAAGTACGTTAGACACAATTTTCTACTTATACATAATATACTCGAATAAATTTATCTCTATACACATACCAAGTATAAGCTCGCTTATCGTATCGGTTTTAAAAAAAAATGCATCGACTCATTATTTTTAACCGCTAAGGAGACTTTCATTTTTTTCATCATACTTTCATTCTTTGTCTCGCCGATTCAGTGATCCTTGGCGAAAAAAACTGTTATCTCTGTCAATTGTATTGTTAAAAATGTGCTTTCGGAAGTCCGATCCTTCGTCGAGAGCTTCAATGCTCTCCTCACGACTTTTCTTCTTTTTAATTATTCATATAATATTTATATATATCTTTTTAGTTCCTTCGTACACACGATAATATAAATATGCAATAGGAATGGTGAGAGACCGCGAAAATGCGGTTGCTTGGAAAATTTACCGTGCTTCTTCCTATGTACGATTTTTTTACGTATTCGTAACTCAGTCGAAGAATTTTTAGAGATATCCCATTTGCAGAGCGTTGTAGAGTTTCTTGGTGTCGGCGTGACTACTTATCCTCCAGAACGGAAAGTCATGGGCGCGAGCCGCTGTTTCCTCGTCCGATCCGTCTCCGATTACAACGTACGTGCAGCGTTTCCCGAAACGAGCGACGACCCGGCCGAAACAGCTTTCCTTGCCTGTAATCGTAACGAAAATCGTAATCGAAAAAATGGGCTATTTTTTTTCAACATCGCCAATTTTCGACTCCGAAAATAATCTTACCAATCTTGGCTGCAGAATAAATATTCTCGATGGGAAAATGTCCTCCGATTCCGAAGAGCAAGACTTTCGAGAGAGCGGGAACGAGCTGAGTCGTCGTTACGAGAATGTTCACAGAGTGTCCACGCTTGTTTATGAAATTTAAGCAATTCACCGCGGAGGTAAGCCAATCATCGGTCAGCAGCTCGATCTCCGATCGCAGCTGGACCCATTGCTCGGTCTTTGCCGCTCCCAGCAACCCAGCAACGTTGTTCCTATAGTTGCAGTAAATCTCCTTGATTTTACGGTAACGGAAGGCGAGCTTTCTCATCCAATCTACGCCGCCCCGTACGCCGGAGCCCAAGCAGATCCCGTTGTTTGCCGACGCGCACTGAAAACCGTCCGCTGCGAAATTGTAAGACGAGAGATCCTGCCCGTTGTCGTCAGTCGCGACGTCATCGATGTGAACCTGATCACAGTCCTGGCCAAACGATTCATTCGTTATAATCGTGAACTTGATTTTCTTTTTTCTGAGCCTTCAGATTATAGTCAAGGTAAACGGTCAAAGTAAACAAAAAATCTTTGAATCTTGAACTTGATTTTCGCTCTTTTTTCTGAACCTCAAGATTATAGTCAAGATAAAAAAAAATTTTATTACAGTTTTTTTCTTGAATGAAAAAAATCTATGAACAAAGATTATTCCGATTAAAATTTTTCTACGCCCAAAAAAAAATAGGTGGTCACGATTGATCCAAAAAATTAGTTGGTCATGAGAAAAAAAGAACGAGCTCGGTGTACCTCGATGTCATTGAAGAAAAAATGGGTGTCAGCCAAATTGAATATCATCTCTTCCATTCTGTAAGCGAGTTGAATGAGAGGTGCCGGCTCCTTGTCGTGCTTCGTGGCGAAAACACCGGTCAATAATGAATGAAACACGACTATGGTTTCGTCGAGATCCCAAATGAAGACCCGATCCGGACCGGCTTCAGTCGTATCCGTTGAGCCGATACTGTTTCCGCTTCCGCTCTGTCTTCTGCCGCGTCTGCAGGGCTTCGCCGACGCCCCTATATTTTCGGACGGTTCATTTTCAGTTACGGTCTACCTTTTCAATGCTCCCAAAAAACTGATAAATTACAAGTGAAAAAGTTACCTTCTATGTTCGTTATTTCTCGGCACGTTGGGTCAGGCGTTTCATGAACCAATGTTGTATCCAGAGTCAGGCTAGTTTTTGATGGATCTGCAATTTAATTTAACATACTTATTTTATCCCACAAATATAAAAATCCACAATGTTGTATTTTTATTTAATTACTAGTAGGTTATAAAGTTTAATTTTACAAACTTATTTTATCCCACAATTATAAAAATTCACAATGTTGTATTTTTATTTGATTACTAGCAGGTTATAATGGCTCACGGTAATAAAAAAACTAATTAAAAATCCAGTTTTTTGGATTGTTTAATATAAATTCTAGGATTGCGCTCTGAATAATTACCATTTCTGTTATGTACGGGAAACTTTTCATCAAATAGGCTCTTAAAATCGAAAAAAAGAATTTCAAACAATTTTGTGAATTCTTACAGAGGTCACACTGAGTCTTATAGATCCATGAAAAATTCACCTTGCGATATCTTTTCTTTCTCAAGACGAAATCAACTTTGCTAATGGTAATTTTTAAAGATTTTTGTAAAACGAAGCGAATGGCGCGAGAGTTATGTTAATTTCATCAATTATTTGAAAACTTATGACGACTTGAACATTTTTGAAAAAATGGAAATACCTTCAAAAATTTGCAAAATTTTTTGAATTTTAAGACCTTATTCGATCGGACATTTCCCATAGATAATGAAAATGCAACTTATTCGGGGCACAATCCCAGAATTCATATTGAAAAATTCAAAAAACGATCCAAAAATCAGTTTTTTGACTTGTTCAATATGAATTCGTGAATTTCTTTTGAAGAAATTAACTTTATTGAGGGTGATTTTTAAAGATTTTTCCAAAATGAAGAGAATGACGCTAGAATTATGTAAATATATCAAATATTTTAAAAGTTATCACGTCTTAAAGATCGTCATTTGTCAAATATTTTCAGATATTCCGTTTCCGCTGCAATTTCGGAATGAAAAGTATATATAAAAATAGTTCTGTTAAAATGCAATGTCTAGTAAAAATTTCAAGTCCATCCATCGTCTAGTTTCCGAGTTCTGTGGACATATATATACGGAAGTTAAATTTGTATATATAAGATTTATTTAATTATTCAAAATTTATCGTAATTTATGATGACGTTTTTTAATACAAATTCTGTAAGATCTACATTATTTTCGAGTTTATACACCCATAAATTTGATACTTTCGAATTGATTGTAAAGTCAACAGAATGATTTTTTTCGCACGTATAAATTTGAGTATTTTTTCGATTTAGTTATTAACTTGACTCTAAATAACGGACCGAATGATCTTAAATTGATTTAAAATTCAACATAATTACCAGGAAGATTAAGATTGCTGATATTGAAGGAAGTCGGGGCCGTGTGATAGCCGGGCGGCGGATAATATCCGGAATACTGAATCGGTACTCTGTCGTTGGCGTAAAGACCGCTGCTGTACGCGCTGTAGTCGAGCTTCTGAGACACAAAAAGTTCAAATTAAAGAAATCACATTTAAGGTAGCAGTCGGGTGACAGTCTATTCAAAAGTTCCGCTGAACGTGTTAATTCAATGTAAAATCAACACTTGAATTTTTTTGAGACAGAATTTTTTAAAAATTTCTACTGATCTTCTTTGACATCATATTAACATGTGTGCAAAATTTAAAGAGGCTTCATCATGTGGTTATCGAGATATTTATTTTTTAAAATTGTCACTTTCAACATTGGCTCTTATGAGAGATCAAAAAATGTGACGATTTTCAACAATTAATATCTCGATTACTAGATGGTGAAGCTTCATAAAATTTGGCATACATTTCGACATTTAACATGTGTACAAAATTTAAAGAGGCTTCACCCTGTGGTTATCGAGATATTTATTTCAAAAAATTGTCACTTTTAACACGGGCTCTTATGAGAGATCAAAAAATGTGACGATTTTCAACAATTAATATCTCGATTACTAGATGGTGAAACTTCATAAAATTTGGCATACATTTAGACATGACCTCAAAGAAGATTTGTGCAAATTTTTAAAAAATTCTGTCTCAAACGATTTCACGCGACTCCTACTTTAGTCTATTCAAAAGTTTGGCTGTACTTGTTAACTAAATGTAAAATCATCACTTAAATTTTTTTTAAATTTCTACTAATCTTCTTTGACATATTAACACGTGTGCAAATTTTAAAGAGGCTTCACCATGTAGTTATCGAGATATTTATTTTAAAAAATTGTAACTTTTAGCATGGGCTCTTGTGAGAGATTGAAAAGTGTGACGGCTTTCAAAAATTAATATCTCGATTACTAGATGGCGAAGCTTCATAAAATTTGGCATACATTTCGACAAGGCCTCAAAGAAGATTTTTACAAATTTTTAATAAATTCCGTCTCAAACGATTTCACGCGACTCCTACCTTAACAGCAACTTATTTCAATCCCGTGGAAGAAAAAAAGAAAAGATCCACGATTACATATTTTATTCGTATAATTCGTTTTATCTGTGTCGGTAGCGTGTCGGGCGTTTTGTAATTCAAGCTGGAAATTCGATCGGCCCCGGTATTCGTAATTAGCAGAGAGAGAGAAGAAAAAAGAAGAAATCTAGAGACGGAGGAGCGAGTCTCGTACTTGAGAAGGCGACGATATATTTTGAGGCACAGTGGGAAATGTCGTTCCGCTACTGTTGTAACCGGGATACGGGATGTACTGCGTCATGGAGCTCGGCGAGGTGTAAGTGCTCAAGTAGGAGCTCTGTAAGGTCGACGAGTTTTTCGCCGCCGTCGTCGAGCCGTAAGTAGGCGAGTTGTACAGGCTGAAAAGAAAAATCCCCGTAAGAGCATTATTGACGCAGAAAAATAAATGCAAAATCTTCCTCGAATAACGACCCAGCGGTTGCGAGAAAAATAAAGAAAATAATCTCTCGAGGAGACACTCACCTGTTGTAGTACGAATTCGTTCCGTAGAGGGAGCCATAGTCCGCTTTTTCCATCGAGTCCGGATACTCGTGTTCCTTGTCTTCCGCGTTCTCGTCGATGTACAGCTCGCCACCGGGCACATTGTCGCTCTCGGAGCAGTCCTGCACTTCGTTCTTCACTTCCGTCTCTGGAAAGGTCGATCTCATGATTCTTCACCCGTGACGGAAGCCGCCCGCAGCGCCCTCTCGCCCCCAAAATCGACACTAATCATTCGTCTACTTTCAACTATTTAATTGTTTTTTTTTGTTTTTTTATTTATATGTACCGTTATTAACGTTTCTTGGATGTTGCGCCGAGGCGTGCTCCGTCGACGAGGTCACGTTTCCAACATTGTCTAAAACCCCTGCCGGTTTCGTCGGGTCATTGTATTCGGTTAACATATCACACGTTTCCTGAAACGGAAATTGTCCGTTTTTGCACCAAATTTTAGTTGTTCTATATTTTTATCGTCTATTTAGGATTGTGTTGGAAATTGGTACAGTTGTTCTTTCATATAAGGATGTTGTGTTCAAAATCGAAAATGATGGAAATTTTTTGAAAATTTTGCACAATATTAAGGTAACTCTCCAGCCAAACGAAAGTCTGCAGAAAATTTATATATTGAGTGTATAAGTAAATTGAGTAGTTCCTAATGTATTTTTAAAAAAATCGAGTGGGGTCGCCGATGTCATTTTCGAGAAAAATTGAATTGAAAATGTGCGCTTTTTAACACACAAACATGGCTCAAGATAGTAATTATGTATAAGTATTTGGGTTTTTATGTTGTTAAAGACTGCAAATCTAAATTTAAAAAACCTCTTATTTTGTTCGTTATTAAAAAAGTATGCAATTAAAAAAAAATCATGGGCCTGTTACCGAGCTTTCTATTAAAATAAAATAAAATTAGTGGAAATTTAAGCTACAAATCGCAGATCTCCATAGTTTCTTCAAATATTTGGCAACTTTGCCCGCAACGTAAGACTTTAAAAATAGCATAAATAAGTAAATAAACACATCTATGTATAATAATCATGCGTTTTATAAAAAAAATGAACCACTTATTTTTATAATTTTTTGGTGCCCCTCTGGTGCTCCCACAAAATACAGATCTTTGCTGGAGAACTACCTTAAGTAAAATCTCTAAAAGGTTGTGTAAAAATTTCACGATTAGGAAGCTCCTCATTAAGATATTGATTGTTAAAAATGGCTATTTTTTGTATCTTCTCATAAGCACGTGTTTGAAGTTCCAATTTTGTATAATAAATATCTCAGTAACGTAATTAAAGTGAAATTTTGCACTGATCTTAGTATGGCGTTAAAGAAGCTTCATCTAATTTTTCAATACGATTTCATCATATTTTTTTGTACAACCACATAGAGAGTAGATCTATCATTGGATGACCTTGAATTTCAAATATGTTTTTCTTCAGTTGATGTAAAGCAACTGTTCTTAATAAATTTTAACTCACCAACGATTTTGCTCTACGAACTCAACACCCTTAAGCATAAGCGTACCAAATTTTAAAAGGTTTCACAACATAGAAATTGAGATATTTATTGTTAAAAATCCCTATTTTCAATGCTTTCCCATAAGACCCCCTGTTAAATATTGCGATTTTCAAACCTAAATATCTTGAAATCTAGATGGTGAACATTTTTAAAATTTAGCATAGCTATTTATTGTACTTCTAAGAATCTTCCTCAAGTTTTAAAAAAAAATCTAATATTATAATTTTTTTTTAATTTTCATACATACGTAGCAAGTACAGGTCACCTTGGAAGACCTTGAATTTTGAGCATATTGTTCTTGAAACTATTTGCAACGACTTTTCTTAATAAACTGAAGCTCAAAAACCACATGGTATTGAGATAAATTGTGATAAAAACTTTTGATTTGACTATACGTATGTATAACTACCTTAAATGAAGATGAAACAAATTATCTTTAACATTTATTCACATGTTTAAGAATATTTATTAGGATCAATCCCCATACGAATGGGGAGAGCTACAAAAAAATTAATTGCAATACAAAAAAAATATCATTTTTTACCTGGTGACGCCCGTTTGAATGAAAGATTTGCCCGTAATACTAAGAAATTATCTCAAGTCTTATCTTAAATCATTTCGTTATACATATACGCCATACGATGTACGTCATACAACTGCCTTAATACGTTGCAAAATTGATATACGTAATAAAATAATTGCAACGTAAATATCATATGACAACTATAACATAAAAATAAAGATAATTTAAACAATTTATCACTACATTGTTAAATATAGGTGGAAGTGTTGTTCTCGTTGTAAATTGCATAACTCCGGCGAATACACAGGATGAGCTTGACGCCGTTGCACTAACGAGGTCAATATAACTAAACACCAGCGCGACGGATTAACCATAATTCCACACTCATAAAATTCTCCACTGTTGCAGAATTGCAGTTAATTTATTCGATTTTAACGCGCTATACCTGTTGTCTCCATCTAGAGGTTTTTATTTATATTAAGAATATGAGCAATAGATTCAAAAACATAAAAAATTGGATATATTTTGGGTATATTGTATTTTATAGAATATGAAAAAAATTCGTGTCAAATATAAAATAATTTTAATGAATAATTCAGGAGTTGTCAAACTCCAAAGATTTAGCAATGTTTCTTGTGTGAAATATTTATATATTTATCCTGTATATGAAATTGGAAATATAAAATTTTTATGAATTTGTTTCATATTACCGTAGTAGTGTACATTTTTAATAGACAGTAATTTCAAAACGTTATAGAACTTTTATTATTTTATTGTTTAAGTAATAAAGTATGTTTAAATTGTTGGTAAAATATATGTTTAAAATATGTTTTGAGATATAAAAAATTAGCAATTTTTTAACAAAGGCACAGTTTTATGAAATGAACATCAAGAATTTTTCGCGTGCTGGGATTATCTGATTTACACATTCTTAAAATATTTCGCTATCCGAAGCGAATGCTCTATACTATCATTTTCGAATTCCCACAAGACTACATGTTTTTTTTTAATAGAAAATAAATTAACTCTAAAATTTTTCTCGACTCCTCAAAGGGTGCGTTACGACAGTCCGGATCATTACTGGAGCGTACGCCAAAAAAAAAGGGTTGGGGATTTTTCCCACCCAGCAATCAAGGGAAAAATCTCTACATCTGGTCGCCAGACTTGAATTTTTTTTCCTCATCTGCTAAATCCGAAAAATGTTCACCTTTTTTTTAAACCCTAAAAAGTTCAATTTGTATCCTTCTCTCGAATGGCAATTCTTTGACAAATCTAGCGATAATTTTTCCTGCGTCGCTACACTTGTTTTCTGCTGTTGTTACCCGGAAGTCAATTGCGGAAAAGTCAGCAGGAAGCGTCATAAGCTTCACGATCAAATTAAAACCAGTTGAAGGATTTTTTTAACTTCAAATTAGTTAATACAAGTACTATTTGAAAAATTAAAATGATAAAAAAACTTCAATTTGAAGAAAGCTTTATTTTGTTTATTTTTTAATACGAGATTCACTTCTATTAATGCGTTTCAGAAGAATAATATTTTAAATATATACTTTAAAAAATTATACTTTTATATACTTTTAAAAATAAGAAACTGTTTTGAACGAATACAAGAAAGGTTTGACACAGTTGAACTGTCGATTAACTCGATAAATTTTTCTCATTTGTTCGATGACCCTACATTTTTTTGTTGATATCATTAATGATATCTCCCTAGGAACATCACATGAAAAATTTATGTAAATCTCTATATAGTGTCTGCATGTATTAATTGCTCAAATTAATACTCATGCCTCATACATGAAGGAAAATTACGTTGTAAATTTGTAATTTCCAAACGTATCTTTCTTGACATAAAGTTTGGTAAACTAAGATAAATTTCGGGCAGTACGTTAGCTCTACTATTTCTCTACTCTAAAAAAATTGGCTACTTTAAAAAAATTGACTAAGCTTTTTGGAATAAATTTACTCGAAAAAAAACTCCTCTTTAGTTTTAAAAAGCTAAATTCAAGATAAAGTATGGTCATTAGGGTGTCCGTTATTTACCAAATTGGCTATTTTAGCTTGGGTATGGGCCAAATCGTTAGTTTTTGTCCTACAAAGAATTTTGAAAAAAAAAACCCCCTCCGATGCCGTTTAACCCTGCCTGAATGACGATACTTTTCCCATTTACATAACATGGAGATTTTTCATTTTTTAGAATTTTTTTCCTTATTATATTTAATAACTTACCAAATATTGTTGATTCTGCTTCTATTATGATCTCTCTAGATGGAAAAATGTTCATATAGGCGTCATAAATTTTTATCAATAGTTTTGAGAAGCTCCAAAAAGCATATTTATTGGTTTTTTCGATAATTTTATTTAATTTACTCACCCTTCAATATTTATTCTGTATTTAATATTAAATTTTATAATTGTATATAATATTAAATAAGAAAAAAAATTTTCTACAAAGTGAAAAATCTCCATGTTATTTAAATGAGAAAAGTATCATCATTCAGGCAGAGTTAAACGGCATCGGAGGGGTATTTTTTTCAAAATTCTTTGTAAGACAAAAACTAACGATTTAGCCTCTACCCAAGCAAAAATAGCTTGGGTAAGTAACTTAAATAAAATTATTGAAAAAACCAGTAAAAATGCATTTTGGAGCTTCTCAAAACTATTGATAGAAAT
>JAPYYW010004555.1:0-10976 GCA_030522545.1 Cremastinae sp. A BG-2022a
AGTAGAGATTAGCCAAAAGTCAATGCGCTCCGCATAATACACGCTCTATTCCGATGAATCGATTAGAGGCCTCATGTCTTTTTTAATATAGATATGTATTTACTTTATACTCTATAAATAATAATTGCGTTTTACAATTTGTATATTATATAGTAAAATGTATATATTTAATCGTACATACTTATAAGTATTCTCTGACAGTGTGAACGATATGCGCCGGATTGGATTAAAATGCGTGTGCTAATGATGAACGGGGGGGACAGCTGTTAACGTCTGGCTGATAGGGAAAGTTTGTCAGCGCGCGTGGGGGCTTCCCGATGATATTTCGGCTTGATTCGGAGCGAAGACGCCAGTCGTCAGAGCTCCGACCGGTCGAAACCAACGACGTTGCTTTCTCCACTGCGTCTTTCATTCCGAATTCGCTCCTCATCGCCTTTCAATACTTTTTCACTTCTAAAAACTCTCTCTCTCATTTTTCATCTTTTATTATTAATTTCGCGGATTTTTAATAATTGGAAGACTTGGAAAAATGACTTCCCGAGGAGCTTCCTTCGATTCCGACTGCATGACTCTGACGAGATTCGTTCTGGCTGAACAGCGAAAGGTGCCTAACGCAACGGGAGACCTTACCCAGCTTCTCAATTCGATACAAACAGCCGTCAAAGCTGTTAGCTCCGCAGTGAGAAAAGCTGGTATAGCCAACATGTGAGTATACTACTTTTGACACACATATTCTTCGCTTTATTATATTCTATATCCTTTTATTTTAATTAATATTATGTTTTAAGATTATATTGAAAATAAAGATCAACAGCAGTAAAAATAATCATCTACTCTATTTCATCATCTTTTTTACTTAATAATTAAACATTAAAAAGATTTTTTAATCAATTTTTTGATTCAATCATCACTGCGATCACATATACAATAAAGTTCGGCTACATATGTATAATTTCGAAATTTTTTATTTATTTAAATACATTTTTTTGCGCAATTCATTATTGTGCAAAGTAATCGCATCCGCTTCGAGATAATAAATAAAATAAGTCTGAACCAGACAAGAAAAACGTTCCTTTTCAGAGAATATAAAAACACGAAATTCATCGTAAACAACACTATATCGACTTTTCGACCGCGATAACCTCTGATCTCGATTTCGATGCCCAATTCATATTTTTCCATTTTTTTAACTTGACAAAAAAAACCAAGAGACGCGCTGTATAGTCCCTTATTGCCGCCAAGTATTGTTTACGATTATTCAATTCTTTTTATAACAAAATAACATTTTTGTTTCAAAAGGATACGCACCCACACTTTTGTTACTTATTTTGGCACCTTTTTTTAAATAACTTTTGAATAAATTAATGCATATAGAAAAATTGTTCGACCAAATTAAACTGTATTGTTTGATTCAGTTTCGAAATTTATTTTTCTTTTTGCATTATTTATTATTATGCTCGAGCCTGTCAGAATGATGAAATTCCATTTTGGAGATTTGACGATGAACGCGTGAACTCACAATGTCCAAAACCTGACATATTTCAGGCAAGAAATTTAAAGCTTGGATCCGGAGCGCAGAAAAATGTGAAGGTGGATTATTGGTATACGATCATTGATGGTCGATGTTCCAAGCAACGCCGCAGTGTCGCTAGTGCCCGTATACCTTTTACATATATATATGTGTTATTTGTAGAAGAAAGCGTACAGCATATACATACTTGTTTACTTTTTCTTTCTAAAAGCTTTGACCGTGTCATTGTGTTATTGCAACATGGAAAATAAATTGTATTTTATTTTTAAACTCGATCTCGTTTATGACAAGCAATGTTTGTTTCTCCAAATAATATCGTGTAAAATAAAAAGTATGAATAATTTTCTAACCTGAAAATGTATTTTGTGTTTGTTGATTGAGGAACATAAGAAGCATTAAGGATAAAGATCGTATGAAAAATATATCCTGTATGAATAAAAAAAAACAAATTTTAGGTATGGAATCGCCGGCAATACGAACATTCAGGGGGAAGAGGTGAAAAAGTTGGACGTGCTGAGCAATGAATTGTTCATAAACATGCTGAAATCTTCGTATACGACGTGTCTCCTCGTCAGCGAGGAAAACGAGAAAGTAATAGAAGTTGAAACTGAAAAACAAGGAAAATATATAGTGTGCTTTGACCCGCTGGATGGCTCTTCAAACATTGACTGTCTTGTCTCTGTTGGTTCGATATTTGGCATTTTCAAGAAGCTCGATAATTCTGACAAGCCCTCAGAGAGCGACGCTCTGCAGTGCGGTCGTAGACTAGTCGCGGCTGGTTATGCTCTCTACGGATCTGCTACCATGATTGTACTTTCCATGGGACAAGGAGTCAACGGATTCATGTATGATCCAGCTCTCGGAGAATTCATACTGACTGAGAGGAATATGCGTGTCCCCAACAGAGGAAAAATTTACAGGTTATATATCTTCTTATTTATCTCCCATTCTTTAATGTTACTTCATTTTTATTATACTTTTTGTTTATCTCATATTTTTTATTTTATATTTATTCAATATATTAAAAAAAAATTTTAATCTATAGTATCAACGAAGGCAATGAATCCAGCTGGGATCAGGCTATTCGAGACTATATCCATTCAAAGAAATATCCAGTGAATAGCAAGGCTTACGGAGCTCGATACGTTGGATCCATGGTCGCTGATGTTCACAGAACAATTAAATATGGTGGAATATTTATGTACCCTGCATCCGCCAGTAATCCTCATGGAAAAGTAAGTACAGTTTATGAAGCAAGGGGCACAGCGATTGATGCATCTTATAACTTGTATAAAAATTGTCTATACTTTGACTATATAAGATTGGTATATTTTTAAAGCTTCGATTGTTATACGAGTGCCTACCGATGGCTTTCATCGTCGAGCAGGCTGGAGGGTTGGCATCTTCGGGCGTAGAAGACATTTTGGATGTGGTTCCCACGCGTATCCACCAACGATCACCCATATTCCTCGGTTCCAAGGAAGACGTCCAAGAAGTACTTTCGTGCATTAAGAAGAACAAAACAACTAGTGCATAAATATAACATGTAAAATTTTTTTATCACTATTTGTCGCGATTCCTCAGAATAAATTTTAAAAAATAATTAAAAATGGCTTTCCCATCCATCATTTTAAACCAGGCTCCGGCATTGTGGGTCCAACAAAGGGATGAGCGGTACATGATTACGTGCGCGCGGAGAGAAAGAAGAAGGCCGCACGCGAAGCTGCCAATCGACCAGAATTTCAGCTGTCTTATACTATAGCAGGGGGCATTTTAGTGGGAGAATATTAAAAAAAAAAGATGAAAGGGGTCATCGTCGCAAATCGTCGCTGGCGATTGAGATGGAATTGCTCATACGTATATAAATGATAAAATAATGAATAGAAAAGGTTTCTAAAAAAAAAAAAGAATGGTCCTTGTTCGATTTGTAAAATATTTTCGGGGTGAATAAGCAGCCCGATTGGAGGGATGGAAGGGCGGGAGGGAGGGATGATTCGCGTGTGGGATAACCACGTGACTGTCGCTCGAGTGGGTCGAATGAGAGAGAGAGAGAGAGAAGGTGGTGCAGCAGAGAGAAACGCGAGCGGGTGGTTGGCTGCTGAGAAGTTGGGAGCGGAATTGGTACATGGTGGGGGTGGGGGAGGGAATAAAGTGCGAGAACGGGCATTCTGCGGCACCGGAAGGATGCCCCGGCCGCCGCTGCTGGTTACTACTCGCGGCGGAGTCGGCTGCTTTCGCTAAATCAGAATCTGTCGCAACACTCGAAGGATGCGCTACAATAACGAAGCTCGTCGCGAACCTCGTCCCTTTTCTTCTTCTTCTTCTTCTTCTTCTTCAAGTTTCTTCGTTCTCTTATTATAAACGCAAGTTCGTAACTCCCTCGTCGCGTGTACCACAAACGGGACCGGAATCCCGCTTCCGAGTCCCGAGCCGCACCGCATCGGCGAGCTGTCAATCGATAACGAGAATCTGCCAACGTTGCATCACTGCCAGTCCCTCATCGCAACTATTTTCTTCCTTCCTCTTTCTTTCTTTCTTTCTTTCTCTCTCTCTCTCTCTTTCCTTCTTTCGACACAACAAACAGTTAAAAAATTCAAATAAAAAAACGTGAAAGTTTCTCTCTCATAATCGGAGTTTAAAAGTTATTCGCTAGGACTGAACCTGCTGATATTATATCTTGGATAAACGCAGTAGTTGAGTGCACATGATAAGGTGATTCGCTAAAATGACCGTTGCCGATACTAACCGCATCGCTTCCGCAGCGATATTTCTTATCGCTTTTCTCGCTCTTCTTCATCACGGTAAGTTCATTTTATTATATATTTATTTAATATTACATCTATTTTTCGTTTTCGACGCTCTTTTTTTTTTCCTCGCATGCTCAACGATTCTTTTCGATTATTCGATTATTGTTGCAGTCGGAGATAATTTATTTGGTATGTAATATTGTGTGTATGGGCGAACGAATAAAATGAAAAGCGACGCGCCAAAAATTTGTTCGTTATTTATAAATCGGTGTTCGCGCGAGATGAGACAATAATAAAAAAAAGCTCGAGCGTATACATAAATTCGTTTTTTCATTTCATTTTATTTTATTTTTTTTGAGTTACGGGAGAGAAGCCCTATGTCTGCTGACAAGCAACATCCGCAGGCTTCCGTAATGTCGGGGTGTTCCTAAATCGCTAATAAAAAGTCGATCGGCCGCGCGGGAGGGTGATCGATAAGCTTTCTCTGCATGTTTCTTTGTAAGACTTCTCGCTGGCAAGAGGCGCGACGAGTTACTTATTTCTTTCCCGTTTCCGGTAATAATCTGCTCGAACGTTTCGCTCGTTATTGGAACAATCGTCTCGCAGAGAGGAATAACGCGCGCGCGCGCGCCGCCGCCGCCGCCACGCGGCAATTTAAATAAAGGCTGTTAGATTTTGGTATCAAAGTATCAAAGATGCGGCGATAATAATTGGAACGCGACCGCGGGGGAAAGGTCAGGAGAATCGGAACGAATGTCGCGACCTTCGTCCGCATCTTATTGTGTAATGCAACGAAACGCGCGCGGGACAAGAAGCCCCCTCACCCCTCCCCCGTCGCCGCCGAGGATGAGAGGAAGAACGGGCACGGCCGAAAGAGGTCAGTGGGCAACGATCGATTGACCTCGGCGGGGGAGGCGAGTGCAGTTTTCAAATGTGTGACTCCTGCTCGCGCAAGCTTCATTGCGTCACGGGGAGAGCCGCATGGAATCGATCCCTCTCCCCCGACGCGACCATTTCCCAAATTCTCCTCCTATTATTATTATTATTATTATTAAGGACGTACGGAGCGATATTTTTTTAAATATTATGATTTTACCGATTTTTTTATATTTTGTTCTTAAGCATGTGAAAAAAATGCTGTATACCAAATTTGAAATCTTTTCACTGAATGATTAAAAAGATGAGTTATACAAAGTTGTTGAGATTTAATATATATTGCTTATTATTCTTACGGAGAATTGCCAAATAAAACGAGACAATTAATATTAATTTTCAACGACTTTTTATTTTCATAATTATCAATATTTATAAAAAATGTGCAAAATTTAATGTATTCGCAATGAATACTATTTGCTAAAATAATAAGTAAAATGGCAATAAATAAATAGATGCTATTTTGAAGGACGTTTGGTGTAACTGTGCTGTCCTTTAAAGGTGGAGCTATCATTTGTTACCAGTGCAACAGCGCTTTCGATCCGAGATGCGGCGATCCGTTCGATCCGTACAGTCTTGGAACTGTTAATTGCAGCTATCAGCCCAAAATGGAATACTTGAGCCATCTTGAGCCCATCTTGTGTCGCAAAATTGTGCAAAAAGGTATTATTCGTAGGCCGGATTTTACTCATTTCATCGATGTACTATATATTTAAGAGATAATAAACATTCTTGTGATACAAAAATGTAGCTTTGCACGAACAAACGACTTTATTAAAATATATTTTCACAGAATGATAGTAAAAAAGTATTGAAATAATTGAAACAAATAATTGTTGGCAGTTTATGGAAAAATCCGAGTTGTGAGGGGATGCGGTTACATAACGGAGGACAGAGTTGATAAGGAATGCATCCGAAGAACCGGTACTCACGACGTGATAGCCCATTATTGCGCATGCACTGGCGATCTCTGCAACTCGAGCAACGAAAATTCAGCCTCGATCTCTCTAATCGCGATTATTCCGTTCCTCGCCCAATATTTTAGACCGTAGGACTAAATCGTCGCTTATTCTTTCTTTCGACCTCATTGGAGCATCGGCGATCGCTCTTATTCGTCTCGGAACGATTATTTTCCAAAGAGAGACGGACAGTCACGACTCGAATTTTGCGAGCATAGAAAGAATTAGAGAGAGAGAGAGAGGCAGCTGCCAAAGTAACCCCGAAATCCGAGGACACGAGAGTCATATCATACGAGTAAGAGAGCGAAGAGGGAAGAAAAAAAGGGGGATGAAATATAAAGAATCAAGACTCGCTCTTTTTAAAAGTCTCGCAGAAAGAATAATCTGCTACGCAATAACGATATAGTACAATAAGCCAGAGGACAGCGAGTCCACACAAAATACAGAGAGATTGATTCTCTATTATTTCCGTAAGAGTAAAGTAGACAATTTATGAAAAGAATCGTCGCCAGCCAACTCTCGTACCTTCCATCATTTTACAAACTCCCTACTCCATTTTCATACATTATATATATATATATGTATACCTCACAGGAGGATATCTCATGCGTTTGTAGAATGAAGAAACTGCCAGCTAGTCAGCTAACCTTCTTCGAACCTTTCAACGTTTATGTTTTCTAGTAAGCAGCAAAGCAGATTCAATTTTTTCCGGATATGGCAAAGAAACTCTCATGGTTATGAAATTAAGGATCGATTGGGAATATTTTTAAATAAGTGAGAAATTATTCGTGAAAAACTTAAATATTTTCTTTAAATAGAAATAAAACTTGGTATTTTTTAAAAAAATGTTTGACAATTAATTCTTTAACTGCATGGGTTACAATTATATGAACAAGAAATGATGATTTATCGTGAACAAAGAGCAAGAAGGTTCCATTTTTTCCCCCGAAAGTAAAGAAACTGTTGTGACCATGAAATTACGTTTAAATTGGAAGTATTTTCAAATCAATGAAAAATTATTTTTCCAAAAAATAAAAATTGATATCTAAAGTCGATGAGTTGATGCTCAATAATAGACTTTCAAATTTTTTTACATTTGAAAATTTATTATTCACCTGGATAATAATTGAGATCAGAGAGAGAGGGGGAGGGGAGGAAGAGAGCGCTAGTTTTCACATTGCAAAAAGATAATGGATCATTGTAAACAAGAATTGAACTCTTGCGACTATGAAGTTAAGGATGATGATTTGGGACTATTTTAAAAACGATGAGAAATTATTTTGGAAAATAAAAATATTTTCCTTGAATGTGTATAAAATGAAACGTTACATCGAATTTCCAATTATCGATATAGATTCTCGAATATTTCAGGCCTTGAGAATCAATTGCTCAGCTGAGAAATAATCGTTGTTGGCGATGAGTGTTACCTCACACTGAAGAAAAGAGGATACAAATTCTAATTGTTAGTGCACAAAAAGCACGAGAATCAAATTTTATGCCAGAAGGTGAAAAGATAACACTCGCGACTGTGAAATTAAGGATAAATTGGAATTATAAATACCTAAAAAATCGAGGATTTACTGATGGTGGTTGCTAAAAAAAAATTGATTCATCTTACTTCCTGATGATAACCCTCAATGGGCACCCGAATTTAACAACGAGCATTTATCGACAAGAGCTGAAAAATATTTGTCACCGGTACGAGTTGGCTCACGCTGCTAATAAGAGATTTAAAAAAAAACCAAGTTAAAGATGAGTGAAATTCAAAAAGTCATCCCATATCAAAATTTAGAAAGAAAAATAAAAATAAAATAGGTTGAAGAAAAAAATCAGTGATTATTGGGTTAGTGATAAGATATCGAGTTATGACACTGATTAACGCTTGGTCAATCGGTGAGTGTAAATAGGAATAAGATATTTTTGTGAGTATAGCGTAGGTGGAATTAGAACGGGGGTGTGAGATTTGAGACGAGGCTCGTAACCGTCCACTGAAAAATAAACTCTGTCCCGAGGCGTTTCTCGATCGCGCGCTCGAGATTCCTTAGAAAAGCTCAGGAAGAAAAATGTAAAAAGCTCAGAGTCGGCGAGTCTTCATTCCACCCCGCGATCCTTCGACGCACGGATGCTCTCCTCTTGGCCTCCGACGCATTTTACGCCTGCCTTAGAAAAATAAGGGCTTGTATGAGAGACACGCTTTATTTTTTTAATATTTATTTTGAGAGTAACGAAGACATCAAGCTTAATAACGTTTCGCCTGAGATAAAAGAAATATTATATGTACGTCGAGAAATTTTTCAACTCGAGAGCTAAGAATTGTGAATTTGAAAATATATGGAATAAATTCAAAGATTTGAGAATATATTGAGAATTCTTTCATCTCGAAAGATGGAAATGAAAATTGAGAGTATTTTTCCATCTTAAAAGCTATAGAAACAGAAGAGAATATATTGAAAATAATATGCTATATCTTTTGAGATGGAAAAGTCTTTTTCATATTAAAATAAAATTGGAGAGGTAGTAAAAAAAGGCCGAGGAAGAAGAGTGTGAGATAATCATTGGACTTTCAAGTACAGGATCGGTAATAGCAACAACGCTATATATAGACATATTATATATGTATATGAGGAAAAATGAGAGTGTTTGCTCATTTGGAGCATAGTGAAAAAGGAATCGGCAAGATTTCCCGTGTAGCCACACATGCCTTAAACATTGAACGAGTTTTGCCTGATAATGAAATGAGAATGAACGAATCGAATAGTTTCTGCGTCCATTCGCGCGAGGGCCTTTTTTCGCTACAGCACTGCTCGAGTATTTTGACTTTTGTCCTCGGTTGTTGTCCATTCTTTTTATATACACGATGCGCTCAGAGGGTTCCCTTCTTTCCCTACCCCCTACTCCTTTCGAGGTTAATTCATCCAAAAAATATTTATACACACGTTATTCCTTTCACCAGACGCATTTTTCGAACGAACCTTCGGATGATTGTCATTGACACACGTAGGTGAATATTGTATTTCGTTTGCCATCTCGCGAGCTCTTATCGAGCAAGATGCCTGCGCAGTTCATCCTTTCATCGATTTTCCGTGATTAAGAAAAAACAAACAAACAAACAATAATACAGCATATCATTATCAAAAATAAGTTGTAAGAAAATCTTTCGTTCTTGTTTTCATCCCGAGATCCGCATTTAATAATTTTGAAAAAATATCTCTAGTGCCTCGGAAGTTTTTTAAGCGGCAGAGTTTATTAATCGCGCCCACTTTTTTATCATTTGTCATTGAATATTTGAGAACGGATAGGCAACGTTTCGAGACGATGAGTTACATACAATAGACGCGACCCTTTGGAAGTGCAATAATAAGGTGCACGTGACGTTGTTCGCGCAAGGGAATTTACTCACCGCGTTTTATGTATCGAGGGAATGCTCATCTTTGGATCAAAGAATTATATTTATAAAAATTGTTGTTGAACTTGTATACAACGCAGACACAACTTGTATAGAAATATTGTTGTATCAATAAAGTGTTTAATCGTTACGGAATAAATCTTTCATCGTGCGTACTAAATTTCATTTTTTATTATAATTTAGGTTTCCGTTTCTTTATTTACAGTGCCAGTCACAGAGGGAGTCGCATTAAAATAATCGTTAAAATTTAATAAAATCAAAGAAACAAGAATTTATTCAAGATTAATTTTCTTTTATTTATAAAAATGAAATATATAATATACATATAGTGTATAGTATATCAATGTGCGACATACATATTCTATTGAAAATTGGCAAGGAAACGTGCACAAAGCACAGGGAATCGGGAATCAAAAGCTGTAAACACTGCAAGTGGGTCACTAGAAAAAAATATCATTCGAAAATTAATCATAAATTTTCATATCAGAAAATTTTTTTTTTTTCATTGAATAAAACTGTCAGAATAATCGGCGGATGGTTAAGCATTTAAGACTGGCCGAGCCGAGCCCGTAGCGTTTTATCAACGAAAATAACAGAGGCGCAACTCTCGTTCGTGCTGTTATTGGCACCCTATGCGGATGATGGCCAACGGTCAACATCCATAGACGCGCTAAGCTGATGATGATGATGATGATGATGATGATGCTCTGATTATTATTTCTTTTCTCTGGGCTACTCATTTATCTTGAGAGCGATGCATAAAAGATGCTCTATTTTATCGATTATGGGTACTATCCGTACACACGCGGGGGCGGCAGGGTCGTGCCTGCTACCCCAAAAGCACATTTTTGTGTCGACTTGTTGTGCATTTTTCAAATTTAGGAAGTTACCGTTTGATTTCACAGTCTCAAGGACTTTAGCTTATCGACAGACAAATATTTCACCGAGCTTCTGCTAGCTCAATGAGAATTTTTGTTTGAGACTCGCGTCAAATACATTGAGATACATATATTGATGATGGGATCTGATATGGAGGCGTGGCTATTGCGTGTGCATAAAACCTATGCGTATACTGTCAGATCCCAATATAAAACTATATATCACATGCTTATGGATGTAACACACGCATATAATTCTGTTCGACATATTTTAAACAAAAGGTTTAGACACATTTGACATTTTCAATAAAAGTTGAATGGAAAACTTTAAGGTGGTTTGGAAGAAAAACCGGAAGTCTGATTTCACAATCATAATATCTCTTTAAAAAATTTTTTAATGCTTCAAAAAGTATAGGACACATATGCCAAAAAAAATTATTTTTTTTTAGATTGTAATAAAAGTTCATTTATTATGTTTTTAAGACTTATTGCATTCAACATTTTTTAATGAGCTCTTACTTG
>JAPYYW010004556.1:0-11325 GCA_030522545.1 Cremastinae sp. A BG-2022a
CACAGTAGCTGCGAATTGGGTTAGCTAAAATTTGGTAAATGCGCAAGCTGTTAGCTCGAGCGTGGAAGAGGTAGGGTTATATATGGTGGAGATAAGGGAGCGGAGGATGAGAGCAAATTAGGCAATGCAAGCGAACCTCTCGGCTGCCTTGTTATCCGTCCTGTGCGCTTCTGTGTACGCGCGACCAGCACGACCCTTCCGTGTCCCAATAGCCGAAACCATTATGTAGCTTCGTTTACGCGCACTACAGGTTACATCCGAACGAGGCATTCCCCGTCTGCCGCTTTCCAACGGAAATACAAACCTTCCCGACTACTCTCAGTCCCACCAGTATTTCGACCAGGCCAATTGCCTAATCTCCACATTTGTTTCATTCCCCAAATTCCGGTCAACCGATCCATTTTGTCTTCTCCGTTCATCCTAATTTATTAACCATTATAAAAGCTTTTGTTTAACTTCACTAGCTGATTTGTCATACTTTCTAGCTTATGTTATTTACTAGGTTGTCATACTTACTCATTTATTTGTATTAAAATTTATTTATTTTAGGCTTTAGACTTTCACGGTAATGTTCAATTGAAATTACTGATAGTCGATATTTTGTAATAATTACAGAGTACATCTTCAGAGTGGAAGCTCTGATTTCGAAACTCCCCTGATGAGAATATCCTATTTAAGCAGGTTTACTCACCATAGCTAAGTGACCATCCAATTAGGTTTCTGCTCTTTGATTGGTCAACTGGCCAATTAAAACCAATTATCATTATATGTCATATAGGATTTTTCATACAACTCCTGTCTTTAGTGAGATATTATATTTTGATGTCTATGAATCTCACAAACCTTTTCATTGTTTTTTTTTCAAAATAGCTTTGTGAGGCGACTTTGACTTTGTCAAAGTAGACGTTGTGTCCAGTGGTCAGTCAATCAGATCAATCAGATTCCTGCTCTTTGATAGGACAGCTGGTCAGTTGGAAATTAGGAGAATGGTGTGCCATATAGGATAGCTCATCCCGTCTATGTTCAGATTATTGAAGCGTTTGTGAATCCTATAGATCTTCTCAGTGTTTTATTTCAAAATAGCCTTGAGTGGTGGCTATAACCTCGACTTGGTTGAACCAGATGTTATATCCAGTGGCCATTCAGTGATCAGTCAAGGCCAGCTGGGTTATACGTATCTTACACACCATTGATGTTCTTTGATCTGGGTACTGATCATTCTCATTTTCCAATACATTTGTCAGTTCTGTCCCTTTCTATTGGTAAAAAAATCATTTCCAAAATCTTTTTTTTATACATCATACATTCCTACGTTAACGCAGTACAAACACTAATCGATCTGAGACAAAAGTTTATGAAATTAATACGTAAAACCTTATAGATATATGTTTGAAAATACATCAAAAAATTCATAATTAATTTTGAATATTTAAAAACTTATTCAGTTATATACTAGACAAGTATTGTCTTGAATCGATTAGCGCACCGCTCTGTGGCATTTAGGCGCAACTTTAGGCAGGTAGCAGAATTCAATCTGTCAACCGAATTTAAATAAAAATGTTTCATTTCATAAAAATGGATTCCAGTCCATCATCATCGATACAGGTATTTTTCGTCCTAAAAGTATTTCTAAAGGAATAAATATCGATGGAAATCGTCGATACATCAGTGGTTAGGTGTTACATGTCATATGGTATGAAAGCCATATGTCACCCTAAAGTTGCTACTTAAGTGGCATCAAAAGAGATTCTTGCCTAGAGTATTGCACAATTAAAATATATAAACGATAGTTCTGCCTGAAAAGACGTTTTACGAAAATTGAATTTTACTCTGTAATATTGGATTTTACTGAATTTTACTAATTTACCTTACACTTTTTATATAATTTACATTTCAATCGCTTTCAATGTCAACATCAGTACTTCAATCAGGTTAATTGCAAATTTATTTAATTTCCCAATTTAATCTCTTATTGATTCAAGATTATAATTACAAGGATACCAGAATCAATTATTTATCGGTTTATTCGTACATAATTATATACCGTTCTTTCACAAAAATGCATTCAACAGTTGATACGTGACAAAACGTGTGAAAAAAAATACGTTTTTTAAAAAAGTAAAAGAGTAGCTGACACTTTGAAAAACGTTTTCGTAATCGAGGTATTTTTTCACGAGCGACGATTTTACTTTACTTCTCTTTTACTCTTCTGTATCATTTATATTCCAGGCAGTCTGCAACGAGGCACAAAAGTGAGGTGAAACGTATCTCAGTTTACCGAGTGACGTTGCAAAACGAGACTTTTCCATAGCGTAGACCGGAAATCGTCAGTTTCACTCTTGATAAATGAATATCCGATGATTTCTTTTTCGTCTTCTTTTTTCTCTTTCTTTTCATTTAATTTTTTTTTACTCTTTCCCACCCACTGTCGGCATTTCCATCGGAAATGGCGATACGCTGTAATTCTATCACGAATCGATGGAAAAGAGATCTGGGTCGCCGGAGGCGACTCAGAAATTAAAAAAAAAAAAAACTCTTCGTTGGCTCATTTTTCGCTCTCATCGCCACTCGTTGGTTCTTTTTATTCCAACTTCTCACACGTTTGTTTCTCGGGGAAAAAATTCTCTCTAATTTATTTATTTGAGACCCGATTGGAACAATCGCCAGGTTGGCTGTCATCAGCGTCGGACACGTGACTGGAAATTGTGTAAAACGTCAGAGACGCGGGAAGTTGTGGTCCCACGAGGATGGAAGAGAGCTCGACGAGGGAGCTTCGAAAGCTGCGCTCGATAATCAAATACAATGTTTCCCCCCCCTCCCTCTCTCTCTCTCTCTCTCTCTCTCTCTCTCTCTTTCTTCCTCGCCTTGAAACTTATCGCGCTTCCGAGTGGCTGGCTTGAGTATTTCTGTCTCTCTCCGTCGCTCTTTCTCTTTGATGCATTCTCTTCACCTCGTGACGAAAAGAGACGGGGATTCGCTGTAACCGAATTGTTAACGTTACTCTGGTTTTCCCTATGTAAACTTTCTAATCAAGTTTTCAAATGTGCAAGAGCTATTCTGCCCCGAATTACCTCTGACCGTCACAATAGGAACTTTTCCCTTGGTTGCACATACTCGAAATAATTGCCACAAAAAACATCCCTCTGTTTTTGCCCTTCTCTACGACCAAGGCTTGAAAACCTTTTTTCTTCGTTTCGTTCCATCTTTTTGCTAAATGTAAAATTATATCTTGAGAAAAAAATCACGCTTTCGACCTTTTATTCTGTTGTATATTTACGATTTATGCAAAGCTTCGTGAAATATAGATTTTCAACAATGACAGGGAATAATTTGAATGATCTTTGTCACGCATCGATAAACGTATCTTAATTAATTAAATAAGATTCGACATAAATTTTTGCTTTCCTTTATGCAAATTATTTTCAAATTCAATAGAAAAAGTGCGGGCCTTTGTGTATTTTGTAAATTCAAATCCCTTGCCATAAAAGGGTCATTATCGTCATTGGAAAATCTACGGGTAAAATCCTCAATTTCGAGATTAAGAAAAATTCCCACTTTATTAGGCAAAAAACCTGATCATAAAAATAAGTCTCTCTAACCGTTGTTTCGATTCTCCGCTACTCTGTAATTATTGGACAAAAATTTATAAAAAATTATCCAACTCCTATGAAAGGTAGGAGTCTTTTGGCTAAACGAGGCTTCAAGGGAAAGAAATAATATTTTCTTCATCAGTCATGATTTGAATCCTTCCGAGTTTGAAATTATTAAAATTGTTTTAAATCATTATATTTTTGTGTCAAATATAATTAAAGAAACATCAAATCAAAGTGACCCCGCTACTATTAATTTTAACAATACCGAAAAGGCCACATGCAATTAATTTTGCGTGTAACGTACCTCATCACGGTACAATCATGAAATTAAACAAATTCACAAGTATTTGAAATACAAATTATACATAAAAATTGTTTAGGCACAGAAACGATATATAAAACTATTTTTTTCGTTTTTCAATATAAATCTTAAATAAATAAATATATATATTGTAAATATACTGTTTTACAAACATGTTTTATTTGTATTGTAAAAAATGTTTTGTAAAACATTCGAAATTTTTAGAAAAACTTATTTTCCAAAATATTTTTTTTGCAATTTTACATAACATTTTCCACTCTATATATATTTTGCATCTTTTTTTCTCTAGTATTTACAGTATATAGAGAAATAGTTAAATAAAAGAGTAAAGAAAGTTTTTAAAAATTGTTTAGCTCGATAAATTCTTTTGTACTCGAGTCGAAGATATAGAGAATAAGGTTTATATAGAGAGTGGATTATCGCCCAACATGCCTTTTCCACTTGGCCATTTTTTCCCCATACTGAGAGGTATAAACCTTGCTCGTCGATTTAGGTTAAGTACGGTAATACGAAATCCTCACCACACGCTTTATCCACTCTCAACGGATGTATCGAGTCAACCAATATACGAGCCATCAGAATAAAAATGTCACGCTTTGCCTCTCCAATGGCAAATATTACTTCCGGATAATATCTACACTCGCCCACAGAATTTAAACGCTTCTGTTGTTTTGTTCACACATTGTTCAACAGCTTTTTCATTTTCACTTTATTTGCGACTCGTCACGACTTTATGAAAAAAATTTAATAACGTCTCCCTCTGCACGACGTCTCGAAATATTAAAAATATTATATCACGTTTTATTATTAGAATGAAAATTTTAATAATGGAAAAATCAGTTAATAAACGTGTTGCTGGGAATTAAAAAAAAGGATAAACCGAAAAAATTACGTGAGTAAAAATTAGATAA
The DNA here is from genome assembly GCA_030522545.1 of Cremastinae sp. A BG-2022a. Classification (NCBI taxonomy): domain Eukaryota; kingdom Metazoa; phylum Arthropoda; class Insecta; order Hymenoptera; family Ichneumonidae; species Cremastinae sp. A BG-2022a. Next base: position 4,827 of record JAPYYW010004556.1, read on the forward strand.
TTGTGGTTGAAGATTTTTTATTATCTTCTATTTATCGTTTTTTTATTGTTTTTTATCGAGATTCATCAGACTTTTTAGCATTTTTGTAATTAATTCATGGTAATTTTAGCACAAATCCTGTATTAAAAAAGACGTGAGGCCTCTAATCGATTAATCGGAATAGACCGCATTATGCGGAGTGCATTAACTTTTGGCTAATATCTCTACTCATTTAAAAAAAATTTTAAGTGCGCTACTTTGAAAATAATGACCTTCATGTTTGAATAATTCATTTCATCTTGCAAAAATTTTCAGGAATAACCCATTATAAAGTCAATATCATCGAGGACACGAAAAGATATCGCCACTTCAAATTTCGAGGTTTTCCTATTTTCGATTCTCGAAAAATCAGGCTGGAGATCCTCGAACACGTTATATTTTCTGAGCTCATGTAAAAAAAACTTGCAAAATAATTTTTTATTATTTATATCAAATGTACCTGTGTAAATATATCTGAATAGTTCGGGGATCGTAAATATTAAAAAAAGAGAGAGAGAGAGAAAATTCAGCGAGCGTAACGAGGAAAAAAAATTTTCAAATTTTCGTTAATCCCTCGGTCATTATTTGTTTCCATGGTGATTCCAGGTGATTCAAGGTGACTTGTACTACGTATGTATGAATATTAAAAATACTCATAATCTTAGGATTTTTTTTAAACTAATAGAAGCTTATTTGAAATATAATAAAGAGATATTCTGAATTTTAAGAAGGTTTACCATCTACATTTCAAGATATTTAGAATTGAAAATCGCAATATTTAGAGACTGCAGAAAATAGTAATTTTTGATAATAAATATCTCCAATTCTACGTAGTGAAACCTCTTTAAATTCAATATTTACAATTGCATATTATATCAAAGAAGGTTTTTGCAAATTTTCAATAAAATTCAAAGAAAACGATTTTATGATAGAACTACCTTAATTCAATGACCTACCCTGAAATTTTGCAGGAAGGTTATCATTTTTAAGTACTAAAGCCTCTAATTTTAAAAAATAAATCGGACGAATTATTTAAAACGATACGACTATACCTTACCTTGATGAAAATGTGAAAATTTCAATTTACCAACCAATATAATAAAAATAAATAAAAATGCAAAGTCGAAAATAATAACTCGTATAGGTGAGATCTTGAAGAATAACAAATAAGGGGGAGAAAAAAAAAGAAATCGTGGGAGTATTTCCTTCATAGGGGAGGCAGATAGAATTTGTTAACACCGAAAGAATCATAAATCGTGTTTGTAATGGATCGAGTATGAGTCGTAGGTGGTAAATGGCGTCGAGAATACACGAGCGGGGAAAAGTTTGGTTGGCGAAGCCCGTCGGGAAATCCGTTCTCGCTTCGTCCTGGCAGCCCCGAAACGCACGACTCTCCTGCTGTCCACCTTGTGCGGCCAGGAACGCGCCTCCTCCTCGCACATTCAACACTCGTTACATTTGTCAAAACCGGACATTCCGACAGGGAACCAGAAAATACTCGAAAAACATGCGAAAAGCGTGCATCCTGAAAAGGCAGAGAGAGAAAAACGAACGAGAAGGAAAAGATAAAATTCGATACAGATAAATCGTACAGCTCTCAAGCTATATATTAGAACACTTTTATATTTGACTCGACCAAGAGTGTTCTGAATTTTTCAATAAGAACTCATGCACCGAATTTTTCAAAATCAACTTTTGTACTGAATTTTTCAAAATTAATTTTTTTTATCAAATTTTTTAAAATGAATTTTTGTAGAGAATTTTTTTAAATAAAATTTTGTACTTAATCATTCCAAATGGAAAATTCGTTTATTTATTTAATTCAGAGCAATAAATAAATAATTTTTCAATGACGTATCAGATAAGTACACGAAGAGGGAATTTGTTAAATAAAACTGATAAATATTTCGAGTAACGAGTAATCCAACGTCAAATGAATAAATCAAAAGCATGTTTTCCAATGACGAATCTGATAAATAAACGAACAGGAAATTTTTTATTCAACTTGATCGAGGATATTTGGATTTTATCAAAATCATGCAAACAGTCAATATTCCGAGTTAAGTGAAGAGGTAACGAGTAATCCAATCCAAATTGATCAAAATGTATTTCCCAATGGCAATCACGAAAAATCCAAACAAAAAGGTACGTACATATATCTAAAGAAAAATAAATAAAATGATTGATAAACGCTTTTTATTTCTTAGTGAGTTAAATGAGATAAATTGCATATAATTATTCATAATGGAATAATAGATTGTGTATAAGGAAAATCATAACAAAAGTATTAATATGCAAAAAAAGAAGGAGCTTGAATGAGAAAAAAAAACAAGCATGATAGATCGCTATTATGCTTTCAGAGTTTTTGAGGCCAGATTATAAAAGATGAGTAAATAATTAATATTATAAACATAATAATTATCTAAATAAAAGAAGCTAATGAGGAGAAAAAGTAGAACATTGTTTAATGATTTATAGGCAAAGAAATAAATAACGTATTTTTGAAAGAATTTAGTGAGTTCAGAGAGATAATAAATGGAGGATAAAAGTTCCACAATTCAAAAGAGGTTTGGAAGATTTGATATGATTTATTAACATACCATGAAAACCCATTAGGCAAAAGTAAGAAATAAATACAAAAAAAATTGTAGTACCCCAAAAAAAAGAAACTAACATTAATAAAAAAAAACATTGCATAGGGTGGATTTGCAAAAATGTGGAACATAAAAAGCAGAAAAAAAGCTGCACAAATCATTTAAACGTAATCACATAAGAGTGCTCTGAATTGTTTATATCGAAACAGCAAATATTTCGAGTAATCCCACATTCAATAAATGAACCAAAATCGTGTTTTCCAGTAACGGGCTTGAAAATACAAACAAAAAAAACGCAAAGAGGGAACTTTTTATATTTAACTCGACCAAAAGTACTCTGAATATTGAAAGTAACACAACAGTGAATATTTCGAGCAATCCCCAATGTTCAATAAATTAACCATAATCGTGTTTTCCCATGATGAACGTGAAAAATGGAGAAAATAAACGAAGAGGGATTTTTTTTTCATTTAACTCGTCGAAGAGCGAATTGAATATTTTGTATAAAATGAAACGTTTCGAGCACGTTTTCCACGTCCTTGTTCTCGATTGTTCGCCGCTGGCCACTGTCCATTTTTCAATGGCAAATGGGCATTCGGTTCGAGACAAATTGGCTGGACACACAGACGCGAGCTTGGCCATGGGTAAACAAAAGAACGCAATCTCTGTTGCCTCTCGTATTAAAAGCCCGTTCGTTACGAGGCATTCTCTCCCTTACGCTCGATATTTCCGTGAAGGACCGACTTCAAATATCACCCAGCCTGCCCAAACTCTTTCATTCTCACTTTTTTTCCCATTTCTGTCTTCGATTGACCATTCCAAAATTAAAATCTTTCCACCTCAATGCTTTTTCATTCAAGGTTATAGTTTTATTGAGCTATTTTATTGAGCTAGTTCAATCATTGAAAGAAATGTAACTGTAATCGTTGAAGATTCCATTTTTTGCAAACGATTTATTTTTATTTATCTTTGTTTCAAAATTTTATTGAAATTGATATCAAGTCGTTTTTTTTTTAATGAAAAATTTTTCAAATCGAGCTTTTTTTGTAGATTGTGTACGAAAAGTCTTGTGGAGACTGTTGTCCGGAATTTTGAATTGTCACATTCTTACTACCAATTCGAACTGACAATATCCGAAAGCTAGAATTAAATTGTCTAAACAGAAGACAAAAAATCTATAAGCGAAATTATTGCTGATGACATTCAGATTTTTAAGATAAACGCCATAAACAGAAAGTGTGCTCCAGATCAATATTTCAATCTTCTCGTAAGATCTCGATTAAGACTACTAATTGACACCTTCGTCTGTTTGTCACCATTACGATTTGTGATAAGACGATAAATTTAGACTAATCAGTCACTCATTTTCAGGTTGACAAATTATTTACAATTGACACAATCCCACTTTTTTATAACTACTCCAATCACAATTTCATTTGAACGCTATAAAAAATTCTACTTAAACCTTTATTAAATAATTTTTAAAATAATTGTATTTTAATGAATCTATATTACAAACTTTAATCTCATTTTTTGCTTCGTCATTATCTATAAAAAATATATATATTTTTTACTTATACAATATTATTTTTTATTTATGTTATTTTATTGATAAAAATTTGTACAATATACTTGATTTTTACAAAATACTTGTGCAATTTAAAAAATCTTTTCGGAGGCATTTTTGCACGTAGAAATTCAATGTTTTTTTTAATGTGGGCACTAGCGAAGGACATTGATAACGAAACGATACATGTGCACGAGCGCGTTCACACCTGAACGCATTTGGAAAATTGTTCGTCGTTTCCCATCTGTTCCAATAACGACAAACATTTCACATCCGTATCGTGAATCTCATCGACCTGTCCAAAGCTCGCTCGAACGATTCTCAGTTAGTCGACGGCATGTCATAAAAAGGAAAAATAATCTAAAAATATCATAAAGTATGAATTAATATATTTGTCACTTATTTTCACCAATAACCATTTATTTATAATTTATAAATTTATAATGTATAAATTTAAAAAAAAGAATCAAGATAATTTATTAATTAATCAAAAAATTAATCAAGATAATTTATAAAAAAAAAGAATCAAGATAATTAATAAATTATAAATTTATAAATAAATAAATAAATAAATAATATAAATAAATTATAAATTTATAAATTATCTTGATTCTTTTTTTTTTCAAAACGTTCAAACAAAATTCGTACACATTTTCACTGATTATTTCAGAATTTTTAATTTTTTTCCAGCCTAGGATACTTTGGCAATTTTGATTTTTTTTTATTGTTGGGGAAAAATAGGGAAAATAGAAGAAATATATCGGCATGCAGAATGATTTGAGAAGGTCTGAGACACGGAGCATCTGAGAGTTCAGTCGGAATGATCGATGTCTGGCTCGCGAGTGAACGAGAGAATGAAGCGAGAAGAATATGAAAGTCCGTCGTTAGAACGGCTCGCACGTATATACGCGGAAGGTTAGGGCATAAGAGAAATCGTGACCTCCTTACAAATTATCCGCGAGGGAAAATTCACAGTGGCCTTCAATGTTTTTTTTCTCTTTATTTTTTTATCCATCCCTCGAATATACGAGCAAGATAGGGCGGAAAATATAAAACTTTTTTGGTTTTACGATCTCGAAGGCGCTTTCGCGAAAGCTGAGCCAGAACGTCAATTACTAAATTTTATTTTATTTCTAAAATTTTTTTAAGGTAGTGCAACCGGAATACCATATGTTGAGAAAGATTTTGCAAAATATTTGTACGGATATTCTTTAATGTTACTATATATACAAATCACTGTACGAATTGTTGAAAATTATTGAAAAGTAACAAAACTTAATATTTTAATATCGAAATTACTACTTTTATTATTTTGGCAAACTTTAAAACCAGTCTCTGGCTTTTGTTAAAAAGTTGCCAATTTTCTAAGTTTTAGTTTGACTATCAATTGTTAACTTGAGCATATTTTAACAATAATTAAAACATTTTTTTAATTGTTAAAACAATTAAATGGAAAAAAATTTTAGTTAAACGTTTTGAAATTACTGCCTATACAAAAAGAACACTACTATGAATGTATAAAAAAATTTCAAAAGAATCTCATACTTTAAAATTGTATTTAGGGCAAATTTACAAATTCTCCATTAGAAGCCTTGTAAAATCTCAAAAACTTTGAAGTTTAATAACCCTTAAACCATCCAGTAAAACAATTTCAAATTTGGCACGAAGTTTTCTCACATGCTTCAGAACGAAATTCCAAAACCTTATCAAATTCTCATACTTTTAAAAACATCGCTAATACATCCTTAACCCTCCGCGTGCACCTTGGATCTTTGAAGGATCAGTCAAAATTTCAAACTTAAATTTTTTAAATTTTAAACTTTCTCACTTATGAATAAAGAGTGGCCTTCGACTACCTCACCTAAAAAATCTAGATAGTAGTAGGGACTAAAGGCCCAAGGGAGACCCGGGTCTGATAGTTCATTTGCATATGTCAGTCAGTGCAAATCACTCCTGTTCCCTAAAAGGGTTTTTTTTTGTAGTTTTTCAGTTTTATTTCATGACTAAAATAAAGATTTCACGAAATTTGATGATGTTTTAGTTATTTTTTATAAATTCAAATCTTAAAAATACACCTTTTTTGTATATTTCATTTATAAGTCTGTTATTTTTCCATTAAAATATTCCCCACTTTCAGGATCTTAAATAATACAACTTTTTGAAGTTCACACCAAAAAGCCTATATTTTTTTCAAAGCTCATAGCCTAAGCTACAAAAGCCTAAAACCGTTTTTTCTTAATATTTGTTTAGTGTAGAACTATACGAATTTTTCAACAAAATTTCGTTTTTTCTACTTTTTAAACTATTTTTCAATTTTTAT
>JAPYYW010004557.1:0-11150 GCA_030522545.1 Cremastinae sp. A BG-2022a
AAAATGTATTTTTATATCTACGAAGAAGCGATTTTTTACCATAAATGTCATAACTGCAATTCAAACAGCTTTTATTTATTTCGGTTTTATTTTATTTTTTACTCTTCACTATAATTTTATATTTTTAAAATTAATCATCGCGGACGTCAGAATAAGTAACAAAATTTTCATAATTTAACTTCATTTTTACTTGAAAAATATTTCAAGAAATAAATACAATCTATACTTTAAATTCACGTTCGAATTATTACTTAATATTTTAACCATACAAATCATTTTATGAATTGTTTTCATGAAATTATTTTTTAAAGTAAATAGTAAAAAAATGTATTTTTATATCTACGAAGAAGCGATTTTTTACCATAAATGTCATAACTGCAATTCAAACAGCTTTTATTTATTTCGGTTTTCGTTTGAATTATTACTTAATATTTTAACCATACAAATCATTTTATGAATTTGTTTTCATGAAATTATTTTTTAAAGTAAATAGTAAAAAAATGTATTTTTATATCCACGAAGAAGCGATTTTTTACCATAAATGTCATAACTGCAATTCAAACAGCTTTTATTTATTTCGGTTTTATTTTATTTTTCACTTTTCACTATAATTTTATATTTTAAAAATTAATCATCGCGGACGTCAGAATAAGTAACAAAATTGTCATAATGAGTAAATAATAATCGGGGATGGTGTATTTTTCTTTTTTTCGTTATTGTGAGATAAGAGAAGCGGATTCCGAAGAGAGGCCTTACAATCAGACCCCGCGGTCCCTGCTCCTCTACTCGGGGACTGGCCGGACGAGAATCTACGAGTTACGACGAAGTATCACGAAGCTCAGGCCGCGCGGTACTCGTCTTCATTTTCAGTTTACCGTGAATCGTCGAGTCGAGCGGACGTGCGATCGTTGGACGATTCTACGAGTTTCGTAAAATAGTTCGCAACAGACTCGATCTCTCATTCGTTTATCAATTCTTTTGAGAAACTCCGTAGCAATGGATCATTCGGGGACCAAAATTTCCAATATTATTTAGTGATTTTTGTGATGAAAACGATTTTTAAGTGAATTTCATCGTGCTCGCTTTAATTTTTTTTCAACAAAAACGCACAAAATTCTTTCAATGGTTATATTTTGATCCGATCATGTCGTATCATAAAAAAATAAGTTCGGGAATGCCAAGAGACGAGAATCGATGCTCTTAGCCACGAATTATCGCGAGTTTCCCTTTTACGAAATTCGCGACCACCGCGACGAATTTTTGTTGAATTTGGTGACAATTTCGGAACGTCTCCTTGATCGGCGATGAGGAGCCCGGGTGCCCTGTCGGTCGCTTTGATGGCGATTGTCATCCAGGCGACCCCGTCGATCGACAGTGCGCTCGCTTGGAGCATCAACCACCCTGGAAATACGGGAACGAAATGTGAGAGACTCACGGTCTCGTTGTGTCGGGGTCTCAGATACAATCTGACCGCGATGCCTAATTTTATGGGCCATACGGATCAGCTGCAAGCAGAGCGAGGCGTAATTATTTTATTCATTTTCATTATATTCACTTCAATAATCTGTCTTTTTTCAAATCATTCCTAATAAATATTTTATTTTTTAATAAAGACTGCAACGAAAAATAAAGTAAACTTTTCTCTATTTTGATCGATATCACCAAAACGAGCAATTATTCACTTACTCGTTTTCTTTATCTCAATTTATCCGTTACATTTATTTCAGTTTCGCTTTTTAATCATTGTATAAGGTAAACGTCCCAATATAGTTGGACAATTTTCGCTATATTATTTTTTTATCAATAAAATTGTATGGATTATTTTTCTTATACGAAGAAGTATATTTTTTATAAAGTTAATTTATTGGAAAACGCTCGCTCAACCTTAGAGACAGGGTCAATTTTCTGTCCAACTATTTGGACTTTCTACATATTAAAACGTTCAAGTATTTATTTACTAGAAATATTATTTAAAATTGACACACATAAAAAAGGTTTTAATTTGCTAAAATATCAGACAATAGTCAAGATGTGAGTCAGAAGCAGATTTTTTCGTTTAAATTTTTTAAAAATAAAGATAAAGTGAGAAAATCCTTAGCTGTTCAACTATTGGGAAGTTTACCTTATAAACATTTTGTTATTCGAATGAAGATTGTAACGAAAACCAAAATAAACTTTTGTCACCTTGATACAAAGTTCTGAGACACGGTGTATACACTTTCGCGGCGTTCTCAGTTTCCAGGCGGACGTTCGTCGATGCCGACAGTCGCAGGTGCGTCGCCGGCACAAACATGTAATTCACACATGGCATAAAAAGTACATTTGTGCATGCTCGCGCTTATTCTGTTCCTGTTTCCCTTTCTCGTCATTATTTTTATTTCTATCGAGGATTATTATTATTATTATTATTATTATTGTTGTTGTTGTTTCTCCTTCAAAGACGAGGATTCATCGCGCGCGTTATCAGAAACTTTTATTGCCACAATAAATGGGTATATGACGCACAATAAAGCTACACACGAACGTGGCAATAAAATCCTCTCGTGGGTCTCTCCCTTTTCTTATTCTTTCTTGTCTATATCTACTCTTTTTTTGCATTATTTTACTGTTTTTATCGCTCTTTTATTGTTTCGCCGGTTACGTTGTGTCGAAGGAAATTCTTCGGTTCTTTCCCTTTTATCGGGTCCCCGAACTTTGACACACTTTGAAAAGTTTTTCGTTCGCTCTGGAGAAAAATTCGAGAGACGAAAAAAAGAGAGAAAGATCATCCCTGCGGGATACGCAATTAGCAGCCAATTTCACATTATGCCTCGTCGTTTCGTTACACGCGCGCTTTACGCACACAGGCTTATACTTTTATTCGCTTTCGACTTCGAAGACGAGTCGTGTTTTTTTTTCTTTTCCTCTTTCCCTATTTAATTCTTCGTCGTAGAAGCAATTTTTTCGCTTCTCTCATCTCTCCATTCGTCCTGGCGATGACAAGAGATACACGTGTTGCTCGTCAGACCCCATGGAGTGTCCGGGATGCACGACCCCGGTAGCTTCAACTTTGACTCAGCTCCCCATTTTTTTTTCTGTTAAAAAGAATATAAATCTTAACGACGATGATTCTCGAGCCCAAGTTTTATTCACTTTTTTTTTGTGGATAATGTAAAAATATTCTCGTAAATGAAGATTTTGTAAGAAACGTATATAAACTTGAATTTTCACTGTTCCGAATAGCATAAATGGAAATCTTGGGGATTTCGATTTTTTACGAGCAACAGATGGAAGGAAATGGAAGTGCTTCCTGCTCTCGCGCGTTCATCGAGTCGAGAAACCATCACGAATTTTTCCATTCTCTGATTTTTTTTTTGAGAAATTTAAATACAAATTTTGTTTCTTTGTCGAAAAAATTATAAAAAGAAAAGGTGAATAAGAACGGTGGTGGGCAAAGAGAAGGAAAAAGAAGAGAAAAAGGTGTGATTTTCTGGTCGGCACGATTTTCGGAGCAGGATGAAAGAAACACCGAGAGAGAGAGAGAGAGAGAGAAGAAAAAGAACGAGCGAGAAGGCTGTCGCGAGGATACGTTTCTCAAAAGCGGCGTCTGAAGAGAAAAGTCCTATTATACCGAGAATAGATTTCTCGTTCCTCGGTGCTGAGCTCGTTTGCTCGTGCGCCTTTTCTAGCGGGACGATGAATTATGACTTTTGGTATGCCCTCTCGAAAATCCTGACTCTTCTCCACACTTTTTCTCAACAAAGTCATCTTTTTCCTTTTCTTCAAACTTTTCTCAGTCTCTTTGTTCTCCCTAATTTTTCGCCGACCCACCGTTTCTCTCTTTCTCTCGTTTTTAATTTTTCGTCAGAGTTGGGAATAAGTTTCTGGGAACGCCGCAAGTATAATTGCAATTAAGATGAAAACGTCGCGATGAGCTAAAAAAGAGAGTAACGAGTGAAATATAATACGAGAATATCGCGTAATCTCGCGAACATCTTGACGACGATGACGACGACGTGAAGTCTCGGAGAGAAGAGCGAAGAGAAAAAATGGGAGAAAAAATATATAAAAAAGAGAGGAACAAAAAAAAAGAAGAACGGATATGCACGAAGTCTCACGCGGCGTATATAATAAATATAATGTTCGCTGGCGGTTCTTTTGATCCTCGGAGGGCGATCAATTAACGCAAAGCCGTAATTACGATCCATCGCGACGACCACGGGCTATATAAACGGACTTGAGCTTATATTTCACACACGTACATTCGCGTCTCCGCCGTAATATCGTACGTGCGTGTAAATGGAGGAAGTTTCGCGAGAGATCAAATAAAAAAGGGGAAAAATAACATATCCGATAGCTGGCCTCTCACATGGCGAATCTCTGAAATAATCCGAAGAGCACACATCAACGAAGTGAATTTCTGTATACACGCTGCTCGGTTCGATATAAACAGACATGTATTTATTCGTACAACTATATTTGATTGATTTAATTCATTTATCTTTCAATACCAGAGACGATTTCGTTGTTTAACTATTTGGACATCTGCTTATTTAAACGTTTCAGTCCCTATTTAATATAAATAAATTAAGACATAAAACGTCTTAACTTTAAAATCAATCTATAATAACACCGGTCAACACGATTTTTTGGTCTGGCTTCTATACATATGAAATTTTGGTTTCTCCTACATCACAAATAAAGGGAAAAATAATGGTTTTGATCAAAGTTTGCTTTTGTAGGAACTAGAGAAATTTTTCGAATTTTCAAGAAAAATGACTGATTTTTGTATTTTTTAAATTTTATTTTAAATTACATTTAGAAAAGTTTTTGCTGAACATTAGAGGCTTTTTAATTCAAGATTTTTGATAAACAATAGTACATAAATTTAAAATAACAAACAATGAAGCTCAAAAGTGAATATTTTTAGTGGTTCTCAAATACAATTTGTATGGGTTGTCTCGTATTAAACCTCAAATGTAATCTCCCATCATATTCTCATTGTACTGCCCTTGGTAAAGTCCTTCAAAGTCCATTACATCATCTTGGTGAAAATGTTTAATTTAAGTTTTTTCGAAATTTATGAAAATTATAAATTTTAGTTTTTTTACCTTCTAAAGTATGTTACCGAATTTTTATCTTGATTCAGGATTTTGAGGTGAAAATAGGCTTCACAGACTTCGAAAAGTATTAAATTTGTTACCAAAGCAATTTTTTTGTTTCTTATTTTAATAAATTCACCGCAAATAAAACAGAATGAATCAATATCCTGTTTACACTGTCCTGATAACTTTTTCTAACTTGGTAATACACAAGGGCGGTTCTTACAGCTATGATAGGCAAGTAAACACTCACTACTGTGCCCTTTATAAATAATACGCATATCGAGTTCATTAAAGTGCTACCATCCGTTGCTAATCAAATCAATTAAAATTTTCAAAACTTATTTTTCGATGTAAATCAGACAAAAGCAAACTTTAAAAGCTAGAAATGAAAATTTAAGTGTTTTTCAACGTCTAGAATCAGAATTTAAGCATTAGAACGGAAACTCCAAAAAAAATTGTTTTTGTTTACCTGTGTAATTAATTTTCATTTTGTATTTAAAATTGCTACATTTTGAATGAAAAATTGGCAAAATTTCCAAACTATTACCACAGTATGAAAAAACATGCTGTAATATTTTGTAAAAAATGCTCTTCGAGTATACAGATCAACTTGTTCCATTTCAATGACAATGAAGCAAACGTTTACGGCGCTCGGAAGCGTCTGTCCGATCATTCCTAATCTCTCTTTTTCTTTTCTTCGTTTTTCGTTATTATCTCTCGTCTACATCGGGCGGAGAAAGAAAGAGATTCGCCGAGCGGCGAGGCAAGAGAGAATTTCCTCTTCGTTCCCTCGACGAGAGAAATAAAGAGCGCCGAAGAAAAGAAGAAAGAGACGAAACCTCTCGCGCGCGAGCTCTTCAAAAGCAACCGCGCCTTAATGTTATTACGCTAATAAAACCGAGTCAGCGAAGCCCTCAACCGTAATAAGAAGTAAGAAGTATTATTCCTCATCTTTCACTCTCCGCCGTGTCAGTTCGAGAGTTTTCCCAGTCTTTGATATATCTCTTTCGTCGACATCAAAGAAAATAAATCTAAGCGCGCAAACGACCGACTCGCGCGACAGCTTTGCTTATTATTCAAATAATCATCTATTACAAAACAATATTTTTCTTTTAATTTCACAGAAAATTAACCGGAAGAAGAATTTTCCATGTACAGAAGAAAAACGTATATACAAGGCGACGATCAGATTTTTCTGAATGGGAAGAAAAAAGATTTAATTCCCTCTTTTTAGTGCCTTTTTCTGGATATCTCGAAGACGCGATCATCAAACGCGACCGATCCGATCGGCTTAATGTGCTTTTCGTGTATAGTCTCTCTCGGAGATAACCATATACACGATATATATACGTCAACGAGCCGTATGAATGGAAATGTGTGAGTACGTAACGAGAGAGATGAAAAAAAAACGTGTCTCTCTCTTTTATTCGACTCGATTCACGAGACCAAAAAGACAGAAGCTAGAGATGACTCTAATGACACGAGAGCCCACACACGTTTTTTACTCGAACAATAAAAAAAAACAAAAAAAAACAAAATTGCGAAATGTTTCGTCGACGAAACCCGAATCTCTCTGGAGTCATTCAAGAAATCTTTCGAGATAAAGAAACGAAATCTTGGCGATCGCGCGCGCATCAGTGGAAAGCAAGGGCTCTCGCCTAATCAGCAAAACTCGCCAGCTTCGTTACTCCCGTAGGACGTCCGTGTTAATTAGCGGAGCAAACACCGAGTGCGGGAACCAGTTTCTTATAAAATGCACGAGCGACTTGGCCGATTGCGAGCCGACGACAAATACCCCGGAGATAAAGAAAAGATACTTCTCCTATTTCACTTTTTCCCCCCTTTAATCGCGATAAAATCTTTGCCGGTTTTCCAGAAATAAAATACATCAATCCCCGCGATGAAAAATCTTTGATAAAATTTTAAATGGATTTCTTTGTTTATTTTTTTCTTCAAGTTCCAACGACTCGAGACCCGAAGGGACTTAATAAAAAAAGTTCTGAAGAGGCAGATAGAGAGAGAGAGAGAGGAGGGAAAAAATGGGAAAGTTTGGAACAAAATGAGAATGAACGTTCTCGGAATTCGTAGCGAAAATAATCCGCGTTATCCACACTCCACGGTACATTTTATACCCATAGAAAAATAAGTTGAGTAGCGTAGCATTCTCGGAGTGAGATTCTAAAGGGATTCATATAGGCATGGCCGGGCGGCTATACAGTTAAAAGTTCTCAGCGAGCTCACTCGCTTTCATGCTGTAAGCGAGGAGCGCAGCAGCAGCGAAATACCTCGAAAGGGAGAAAGAGAAAAAGAGAGAAAAACGCTTCTTTGTCGGCTCGGGCATTTCTTCCTCTTTCTCATTTTGCCTCTCTCTTTTTATCCTTCCCTCTCTCTCTCTCTCTCCTTCTTCCCCTTCTTTCTTTTTTCATCTCATCTCGAGGCTGGCCAGTCTTCTTTCCTTCAACGCAGCCTCTTCCTCGACCGCAACGGACCATCTTTATCTTCAAACCTGACGCCCCGTTCCCTTCCACGTAACCTCAACTCTCCTTCGGTATTTCTCAAACTTTTGCATTTTCTCACTTCCATACCTTTTTCTCTCGCTGGCGGCCCGCATTTATTTTTTTTCCTTTTCGTCGTCGCACACGTACATCTCGCCCTCGAGATTTCGTGCTCACCATTTTTCAGATTGTATATATGTATACAATAATCGAAAAATAATTGAATGATAATCAAGGATCGCAGTTGAAAGCGATGCACGAAAAAGCACGTGTGCGAATATGAAAAATGAATGTGCGGGTAAAAATAGAGATAAAGATTCGCATCGAAACCTCTCTATCTCGGGAAAATGTGTATCGAGAGTGAAGTGAATACAGCGAACGATAATTCATGTATACGATTCGCGTGTTTGCCGTTCTCGCGGCATTAGCTTGTGAGCTATTCCAGCCGTTTTATCGTCATCAAAGGCGTTCGCCGCTATCGCTCGTGAAAGCTCGCGAGAGAGAGCCGATGTGCGTCTGTCTCCTTTTATACTCTCGGTTTCGCGCCACCCGCATGTTCAGCGGAACATTGATGTATTTCCGTCGATCTGTTAACAATAATCAGTATTTATTTAAATATAAAATATAATAAAGAATATATTGAAGAGCCGGCTTGGAGTGATTCACCTACGGAATTCGATAGATGCGAGGATTCGAGGTGAACGTTCGATAGAACGAAAATGGCGCGTGTCCATAAAAAAGGCAGACGAGCATCGGTGAAAAGGTCTGAATGGCCAGTCGAAAGAGGTGAATTCTTTTTCAAACGATGTGTATTTCGAGGTATATGTACGCGCGCTGTGGGATTTAAAAGTGGACGGTTCCATGAGGATTGGTTGCTATCATTTGGAAGAAAAAGGGTCTTCCTGGAATATACAGAGAGACGCGTATAATTGACGCTGGCGCCCGAAACTCTTCCTTTCACGGATCTTAATCCGATCTCCGAATAATTCTTCAAAGCGGAAACGTTGTTACATACGTCGGTATATAATATACAATATCGAAAAATTTTCTGGACGTACCGCGTCGCGATATACTTTTCGAAAATTCGTTCCGTTTCGCAGCTAAACCGTGGAGGATGAAGACAAACGACGACGAAGCCAATTTACCTCTCGCCTCCCTCTCCCGCGCTCCGCGTCTTTTTTATCCTTTTTCGACCGTAATTGCGGTTCTCCTGAAACGCCGATGGCCGACCGGATGTGGTCTCGTCCAGCGGTCGCTGCGATCGAATTTCTTTGGCGTAGACGATTTAGCGAATTGAGTGGAATTTCGTGGATGAGCAGATATATACTCGAGAATTATTTTCTTTTCGTTTCGTTTTTTTTTTCTCCACTTCGCCGTGTTTCGAGATAAAAACATTTTTGGCCTTCGTCCGATATACGTTTACGACTTTTTATCGCGGTTTCATAAAAGCGCACCGATGGCGAGCATTTCTCGAGCCTCTCGATTTAACATCGGAATCCGTGAAAAATTGTAAGCGCGCGAATATATTTTTTGCGCCCGATGACAAAAAACGGAGTTGATTGCATGGAAGGCTGAGATCGAAAACTGGGCTAAGGTGAACGCAATTGGTACGTCTCGGCAATGGGGAGGGAAAAATGAGAAAAAAGAGAAAGGGAGAATAAGAGCAGCTGCATTCGCGCGGTCGACTTGAAACGAATCGAGCACGAGTCTGTACGGCGTTATATCGTGGCAAAAAGGAGGAAGTGAAGAGTAAAAGGAGCGGGAGACGAGCATCGAGGACACTGAGTGAGGAAAAAGTACTGAAGGGATCGAGAGACTCTCGAAGATGAAGAAGAGAGAGAGAAAAAACAAAGATGAGGACAAGAAAAAGCGAGAAGGGAATCCGAGGGCGAAAAAGAGTTGGCTAAGAATGGGACTCGATTTCTTGGTGCTCGTTTACCCCCGTGCCCTGACGTTTCTTGCACTTCTTCCTCGTTTCTTGCGTCCGCGGTGACCGCAGAAAAAGGGACACGGAGATATCGTACCTGTTTTGTCCTTAAGCGTCTCTCCCTCTTGATTGTTCGTCACAATGATCCTCGAAACTCGAGAAATCTTGCGAAAAAATGTTGTTCGCATATATTTCTCATTCCTTTCGCATTCTCGTCCATTTATCTCCCAAGTTCGTGCAAACGTTAAAAAATATATTGAATAAAGTTAATTCCATCAAGAGAAAGAAAAGATATTGCAAATTGCAATTTTGATGTCTACAAGACCTAGAGAGTGAGCAAAAAAGATCTGGTAGAATAAGATCTTGAAATCGAAAAAAAAAATTCTGAAGGGAATATGCATCGACGAGCCAAGTTTTTCATGGATGCGTTGAGTTCACGTATACGAAAACATATATTTTTAGTCAAGTTTTGAATGGTGGTAAGGAGAGAAGAGAGAGAAAGCGAAGGGAGAAGAAAAAGCGAAAAGTCGGTAAGGCCCCGAGCGAGCTCGCGGCGTTACACGGTTTTACCACGTTATTTCGTGGGAGCTATAATTTGGGGGAGCGCCGGTCGGAGAGAATAAGACAAAGAGGAAGAGAATAAGAGGAGAGGAAGAGGATTAAAAAGAAGAAAAGGAAGGGAAGAAGAAGAAGGAGAAGAACGTCGATGGCTCGAGCCCGTTCGCTCTGGACGTTTCTCCATAATGGGCTATTCTAAGGCCCACCAAAGGCCCGAGAGACCCGTCCGGAGAGGCGGGAAGAATGGGCGGGATAATTACCCCTGATGCCCACCGCTCGTTATATCTCATGCACATCGCTTCCCCCCCCTTCTTCCTCCTCCTCCTCCCGAGCTCCTCTTCCTTCCATCATTTATTCCACATCTCCGAGCCCTCCTCTTCCTCATTTTCTTCGATGCTTCTGACGCGGAGCTTCTCTCGACTCGATCCCGATCTCCGACAATTCTGCCTCCGATTTTTTTCTCTTGCTCTCCCTGACTTTCTAACGCTCCGTATACGAGATGTCCCAAAATTCAGATTCAATCTTGGACTTCGGTAAAGGAGCGTTTAAAAATTATCAATAAAAATAGCTGATTCTTCTATTAAATTTAATGAATTAAACTGTAATTAAAAAAATTCAGAGTTGTGAGCAACGTTGTCAAATGTTTTAGGAAAATATAAGAACTTTCGTTCATTCTACTTTGGCCGTGTTCGGTTTTTGGCTATATCTTTACTGAAAACCGTTAGCACCATGTGTTAAGGTAGTACAACCGCAAAACCGTGTTGAGACAGATTTTCTTAAAAATTTGCACAGGTATTCTTTAAGGTGTTTCGGTACACCATAACGAAATGATAAAAATTTGTTGAAATTTGGAGAGGATGTTCTTTCATATGAAATGCGAACACATGAATTTTTTTTAGAATTTTCGTCTACGTATTTTCTGAACAATTGAACCATGAAATAGCGATTTTTAGACAATATAGATATACTTTCCGTATATAAGAATGGAACTTTAACACTTGATTACTCGAAAACAATGTAGACGATTTTTTTTTCTGAATTTATATAAATTTCTTTAGTGACAAAGAACGTTCTTTCAAATTTTCA
>JAPYYW010004558.1:0-10974 GCA_030522545.1 Cremastinae sp. A BG-2022a
TGAACGCGCTAAATTTTCTGAGCTCACTTTTATTACAACTGATCTGATACGTATAATAATGTGAGAACAACTTTGCAATTGAATTTTCTACTATTTGTAGCAAATATACCTGAATAGTTCGAGGATCGTAAACATTAAAAAAAAAAGAGAAAATTAGTCGAGCGTAACGAGGAAAAAAAATTTTCAAATTTTCGATAATCACTTTGTCATTATTGTTTCCATGGTGATCGGTCGAGGTCGAGTGAAAAACCGATTAAGGCCTTAATTGTTCGGTTTTATAATGCAATTTGGAATCAGTAGCCCGGCAACAGATATAATATATTAAATTATAATAACTTTTGAATAAAATACAAATATATCGTTGACCGTTCAGTAGATCATTTCTTAATTTTAAAAACAATGTTCTAAATAGAGAGCGATTAAAAACCATGTAAAAATGAGTCAACAATTAATCTATTTCAAATGAAATTTCGAAAGTATGCAACGCGAGTATTTATTTAAATATCTCAGAATAAAAAGAGATAATTATATGGACGTGCAGAATAAAGAACTGCTGTAGTAAATTCGACATGAGTTTATTGTTTTTTCGCAGGTTCGGTATGCGCCGAAAGTGACACTGAAAATACCGCCGGAGACGACGAAGAAGAAGAACGGGCGTATCGTGGAGGGCTCGGAATTGCGGTTCAAATGTCGTGCCGAGGCGAATCCGCCGGAAATGGAGTACTGGTGAGCACGCGAGGAACATTAGCGTATAGCTGGGTGGTAAAGTAGAATATAGGGAGGTGTAATATGCTCTATGGAAGCTCATTGAGCGAGACGGCAGAGCGGAGAAGGAACCGCAGCCGTGCACCGGGCTCTCGCCGGTTCCAGATCAATAATATCTGGAAAACAGGGGCAATGTCAAATCTGGAACAGGCGCGCGCGCGTCCTCGATCATATATTTAAAAATCCCACGTGCTCTTATCCTTCACCAAACTATACCGATCCCTCGATCTCGTTTTCAACCAACGACATACATCATCGGACATTTTTATTGATGAGATATGAGGTAAACGTCCATTGGGATTGCTAAATATAGTTGGACAGCTAAAGGTTTTCTCACTTTTTATCTTTGTTTTAAAAATATTCAAACAAAAAAATCTGCTTCACATTCGCATCTTGATTATTGTCTGATATATTTTAGTTACACAAAATTCATTTTACATGTTAATTTTAGATAATATTTATATCCAAGTTAATAAATCCTTGAACATTCGAATATGTAGAATGTCCCAATAGTTGGACAGAAAATCGACCGTCTCTAAGGTTGAGCGAGTTTGTTATGAAAAATAAACTTCATTGTATATGAAAAATAATCTATATGATTTTATTGAGAAAAAGATAATTCAAATATTAAAAATAATATAGCAAAAATTGTCCAACTATTGGGACGTTTACCTTATGACATTGTAGGAACGTTAAAAAATTACTTCCATCTTTTACAGAAACAAATAATACTTCGGCAAAAAGTTTTACAGTGTTCGTATTGAGGTGCTTCGATCGATTTTTCAAAGTCAAAAAAGTGTGATTACATTACCAAATATACGCAAATTTCATTATTAGCATTAAAAAATTCAATACCATTGATTTTATACTTATACGTCTAATTTATTAAATCTATCGCAGAGAGGATAAATTATATCGTCAGCAACTTCAAATCGTATGAGCTTTCATGAATAGTTCTAATGATTTCCAACAATAAGTTACTGATAGTATTTTATATAAAATATATATAAAATTTGATATAAAATTGTATAATACTGTCAAGACTTGACTGAAATTCCTACATTTTTCTAAAAAAATTATATTGCGTGCTTCAAATGGTGTTGAGAAAAAAGTTTCGAGTCTTAACGAACCTTATCGAACGAACTACCTTAAAGGTTATACGAATACAATAGAGTAATTTAAAAAAAGAAAAAGTTGATTGTGTACTGACAAAACGGGTGTTACTCTTCTCGCGAAAAAGTTCAGGTTAGATCCAGCGCGATCGAGATTGCTGAAAAATATTCACATCGCCTTGTACCCTGACGAAATTGCTTTAATATTTTATGTGTCGTGACAATACATCGGGACGTTACGCACGGATGTCGACGGATACGACTCGGAGAACGCGATATTTCATTTATAGCGTTTCGCTTTCTCTCTCTCTCTTTCTCTTTTGCTCCCGGCTCTCGTAGAGTAACCGCTACGACGACGACGACGGCGACGACGACGAAGACGACGACGACGACGACGACGACGACGAGGCGTATTGATCCCCCGCCGTTGGACTCGTAAACGAGTGAGCCATCTTGGTGCTTGAAATTCCCTCGGTGCTCGTATTCACAGAAATTTACTCGTTTCTTTCCCTCCCCGCGCAATTCTGATGCCGCCCGGATAAAGTGGCTCAAATTATTTTTCCTTTTTTTCCCCTCTGTTTTCCTTTTTATCCTCGCCCCGCGCGACACTTCCGTCTCTCACTTTCAACCGATGAAAAAAAAAAATCTTCGATTTCCGCATTGCGACGTGAAACACTGAATTCTGCTCACCCTCCATGCCCTCCCCCTCCTCCAGCTCCAGCCTACTACCCCCTACCCTCTTTCAATCGTCGATTCTTTTTTTCTATTCTCATTTTTTGGCAGTTTCACCCTCACGGCTCCCCCTTTAACTCCTTTAATTCTTCATTCCGGTCAGAGTTTTTCCGATTTTCAAGAGTTTACGCCTCGGGAAAAGTCTCGTATAAAAAGCTCTCCAAAGGGGAAATGCCGGGCGGAATACTGCGTAATACAGGAAACTCTGAAAATGTCGTTTTCTTTGGTTGCATGTAGGTGGTACATCAACGATAAGAAAGTGATAGGTGACTACAAAACGGATATGGTTATCCATAACGCGACTCGGGATCTTCACGACGCGATCGTAAAATGCGAAGTTCACAACGATATTGGGAAGAGCGAGGAAACGGAAACACTCGATATTACTTGTAAGTATCGCATTCAGCATCGTCCAACGAATTTGCCACCTATATTTTTCATTTATTTCATTATCGTAATTTTTCTTTTACAATTTCTAATTTTTTTTACTTATATTTTTTTAAAGTTCTTTTTTTACAATTTCCATTTTTTTTTTCAATTTTTTAAATCATAATTGTTCGTGCCTCGCGAGAAAAGCTTTGAAACAGTTCAATTCTCGAAACGACGACTCTCTTGCTTTTTATTTTCTGCACAAGATCGAAATTTCGTATTGAAAGGTTCATTTTCAACAGGTTTCGTGGCCACGAGTGTGAGCACGACATCCATATGCACACACGATCCAAAGTTAATAATAGTTATTCCCGGTTGAGCATTTTTTTGAAATGTTGAACGAATCACGAGAGTCGTACGAAATAAAATAGTCGATTTTTCATTTTCTTCTACCTTTTAATTCTTAGGCTTTTCGGATAATCGAAGGAAATTTAAAATATTCATTTGAAATTCTATTTCAGTATTTCAGAAAGACATGTAGTATATGTGACGAATTCAATATTAAATTAACTAATCGAAAAATGTACTTATAAATACCGAAAATTCATGAATCTTCGAATTTTATTCGAATACGTAGAGAATATTTAATTTAAGGTGATTGCACCTTTATTTTTAAGAGATTTCACCATGCGAAAATGGAGATATTTTATGATAAAAATTAAACTTAAAAAAAAAATTTTTTTTCGTATCCTCTCATATAAGAGCGTAGGTTAAATATTGCGATCTTCAACAATAAATATCTCAACTTCTACACATAGTGAAACCTTCAAAAAATTTTGCACAAATTTTTATATAACATGAAAAAGGCTTCGTTTAATTTTTTTCTCAAATCTGCGGACTAACATTTTTTTTGCAATTTTATTTATTGCATGACAAACCATCTTGGGTGACTTTGTATCTCGAGTACGTTGTATTCTAGCCAATTTGCAACAAATTTTCTCCATGAACTGGAGCTCGCAAACCGCTTGGTACGTGAGAAAAACTAAGGCAAAAATTTGTGGTTTTACTGTCACGACGCAATCACCTTAAAAATGTTGAAAAATTATTTCGAGCAACAGAGGAAGTTAGAGAAAAAAAAGAAGTTATTCGCTATGATTCGAAGAAACCGTCTGCGCGATAAAAAATGATTTATTACACTATAAAATAGTAAAAGTGGATTAATGAGGTCTTTTCGTTCAATTTCAAAAAGATGGACCCCAATTTCGACATCCGCCGGTCTCGGTGGAGACGCATTACGGCGCGACCGAGATATTGCAGTGCGACGTTGATGGCAATCCACCACCGGAAATTCTCTGGATTCACGAAGACTCGGACAGAATAGTCGCCAGAAGTCCGAACATAAGTGTCGTTGTGAGTCCAGAAACCGCTGGGCGTTATTACTGCAAGGCCCACGTGCCAGGATTTCCAGAGTTGACCGGCTACGCGAACGTTTTTATTCGAGCACCGCCCAGCATTGTCTCTCAGCGCACGCAGTACGTTCCTGACGAAGGAGTCGTCAAGGTAAACCCGTTTGCTTCGTTTAACTTGAAGCTTGTGTCAAAAAAAACACTGAAGCATGTTGTGTTCAAAATTTAAAAAAAAATGAAAAAAAAACGTACGAAATGTAATTTTTTTAAAAATTTATTTATCGAAAATAACGAATTTCATGATTCAGTAAAATTTTCGTTAATCCCACGTTTAGTACTCGTTACATTAGTACGCATTGTGTAATCTCATTATCATGTTATCATCCTTTCGCTTATTATCGGTTATTATTAATGGCACGAATGAGAGAAGAACTCGAGGCTCTCGCATTACTCACTCAACATAATTATTCGTCAATGAATAATGAAGTTTATCGTTGCGTTACATTATATCGTGGAGATCACAGGTTGTGAGGACGCGAAACGCGAAAACCCCATTGTAAAATATAAGAAGACAATTAATTACGATAAATATAATCCCCAAGCTAATCTCGGAAATGAATGAGGGTTCCCTTTAAATCTCTCGCGTCAGTTTTATATCACTCGTGAATTTTCGTCGCGAATATATCACTCGAAAAAGATATATACGAAACTCGAAATAAACAAATGAAAGAATAAGAGTTCCAATTCCCGTTACAATGTATCTCGATCCGATTTAAATCATGATTTTCATCGTACTTTTTAAGTGTTAAAAAAAATTCGAGAGGACTGGAAAACAAGAGCTTCGGAGGATCCGAGCGAGCGCTTGAAAATTTATTTCGCTCGTACGCCGCTCCTCGTATCCTCGGAAACGAGAGCGTGTGAGAAAAAGAGACACAATTCTCGACGGCGTCGAACAAATTTCGCATATGAAAAGAGCCGTGTACACGACGCGGATTTTTTTTTTTTCGTCGCTCTCACTTTTTTTTCATGTCTCGTCGTTCAAACGCGATATGAATCGTAGGAATGCTCTCTCTCTCGCGACTTTTATTGACACGCCTGAAAAACGCGCGCTCGCAGTATTATCATTTTTTTTCCCTCTCATTGTTTTTCGTTTCCTTTTTTTTTTTGGTCTACCCATTTTTTGCCCTCCCTTGTTCCTTGGCTTTTTTCTAATTCTTTTTTTTTTTTGGATTGTTTGCGCGCAGGTGAAATGCACAGCGATATCTGTGCCAAGAGCGGAGTCAGTTGTATGGAGCTTCGCCGGTCGCGAGCTTAATTTCTCCTCGAACAATACACCGTTTTACGTGCAAGAGGAATACACGCCGGAGCGGGTAGTCAGCACGGTAACCCTTCGCGAGCCAATATCAACCTACTTCGGAGATTACAATTGCACGGTCACGAATAGTTATGGAACGGATTCGGTCATCATCAAGCTCACTACACAAAGTAAGTTTCCGCTCTCATTTTTCTTTTTTTTTTCATTTGTAAAGGAAAAAAGTTCTTGTGGCTTTTTTCCCAGCGGATAATTCTCACAACGTGAATTTTCATTTTGAAAAATGTTACCTTGCGCGAATTTTCCAGCGAAACAACGAAATACCGAACGGAAGTTTGTTGCTCTCTATTTTGATAAATCTATCTACAATTTTTTCACGATTTTTCCTTCTCGATTTTTCCTGGTTCAGATAACATATTTTTATGGCTTTGGTATCAGATTCGACGAATTCATTGTGGGGTAAACCGGAAAACAAACGGAAGCGCAAAAAAAGTGTGGTTATACGAGAATCGAAAATTCAACGAAACAGTTTTAACGACTTTTCGTGGAATAATTTTTTTTTGTTATTTAACGAACATATGGTATCGACTTTTTCTTGATTCACTATTCTTTTTGTTTTTTTTCAAGTAACATTTTTACAAATTTATGAAGGGACGGAAATAAATTGTGAAAGAGAAGTAAAAAAAGCTTGTCACCGAATTTATGTCGTTTCATGCCGAGGTCCCTTTAATTCTTCCGAGGTCTTCAGGCAAAAATATCGTCGTGATTAAGACGAAAAAGGAAAGAAGATATAAAAGGGAGGAAAAAAAATAAACGAGCTATCCCGGTGTTCGTTGTTCGTAGCTGCGGTTAAAACGTTCGTCCTTTGCTCCTCTCGGATCTCTATATAAAAATGATCAGCCGCAGAATCAACTTTGTGAACTGTAATTAATTCCAGCAACACTCTCACGAAACTGGGAACGTTTCCCGGGCTTTCTCCCATCTTTCTCGTCGACCAGGCTCGTTGTAACCAACTTTGGCAAACTTTGATAGCTCGAGCTGTGGCTTCTTTTACCTGTTCCGTTTTCCTCCCTTAACGAATATAAAAAACGTATATATCTTTATCCGCCTACACAGATTCTACATCGTCTCTCATCCTATTTATTATCTCCGCCTCATTCGTATACTTGATTTTTTTTTGACAGTATTCTGGATATTATTTTCATAAAAATTTACTTATATACCAATATCGGGAATTTCTTCACAAATATTTCCTGTTACTACTATACGCAATTAATTTAATATTATAGACACAATTTTTTTCTTTTGGTTAAATTTAAAAGTAACATTTGGTTATTATTGTAATATTTCTTGATATTATACGTAAATAATTTAATAATTATTGTTCAGGTTCAAATTAAAAGCGACGATCAGTAATTGTAATTTTTGTGCCCACGAAAGGGAGACCAGAGTTTGCTGGTTGAAACGTTACGAATTCTGACATTTACGAATCGATATGTTTCGAAAACTATTGTCGGAATTAACGAGCAAATAATTAATCGAAAAACGTACCGTGCACTACGCGCAATACGAGTGTAATTTTCCCGAACGCTTTCTATTATCAAATTAGCCCTTTCCAATTAAAAATTCCACTGAATTATTTTATCAAGGTTACGATTGTCCCGCAGTTGAGTCAAATTAGTGTGGGATTTTTACTCACCTGCCGATAATCATTGGCTTATCGGAAAAATTGAATTTCTGCGCTCGTTAAATTTATTTATTTTCCATTCCGCGAAAAATAAAGCAGCGAACAAAATTCAGATAACGAAACGATATATCAAGCTTGAAGAAATATTCTATAATTAAAAAAAACACACAAGTTTTTTTTTCCACCAAATAAAGTATATTTATATTTTAAAATGGCAAAAATTAAGGGTATTCGTCAATTAAAAAGAAATCCATAAAACTTAACGAGCATATGGAAACGTCAGTTAATTAACTATAGAAAGAGCAAGATTGTCGATGCTGAAAAAAAGAAAATGTTCGACGATGATAAAAGTGATTGGAAAAAACTTGACTTCGAAAAGGGACAAATGTGGAACAATTTATCGAGGGAATAATTATAAAGGAAATGAAAGAGATATTATTGGATTAAAACGCTTTGTTCTTGAGTTGAAACACGAGATTTAACCAGACGTGACGCGTAGCGTTGATTCCAGTTGATTGGCAATTGATCCTGATTATTGTGGGCCTGATTGTGTGCGTAATACTCATCGGGATCATCGTCGCGCTAATTCTGCACTGTCGGGACCGAATAAAGCAGCCGAGGCCAAGATCAGTCCAAACACCGGAGAACGACCTGCGTGAGTATAATTTATCTCCCCTATATACACCGTCTTCTTCTTCTTTTTCTCCATTTTTAACCGAGCGATTTACTATCATCGTTTCATCTCGAGATCATGTTAAAACTATATAAAGCCTCGTAAAAGAGGGGCCCTGCAATGGGGAAGTCGCGAAGAAAAGAGACAGAATCGCGACGATAACGATACTTTTTTATAGCGCCGAGATGATACTTCGGGATTAAGGACGAACTATAAAAGCGTTATTGCGCTCCTCAAACTCCGATTCTCGCGTCAAAAGATTTATGTCGATTATCATCTGTCGCGCGCGTCGAAGAAAGAAATAAATATATTTTACATATTTCCAAATAATATAATTTACTTGGTTAAATTAAATAATCCTCGAAAAAGCATTTTTATTTGATTATCGCCGTTCCCCCGCGTTTATGTTTTATCACAGAAGAGACGGACTCGAACGCGGATCGTTATCGTGAGAGCGATCGGAGCAGCAATTTATCGGACGTTAAGGCCGATATCAGAGCAGGCTCGAGCGTCAGCAATGCTGAGAGCGTAACTGCGCTCGACAGCGAGGGTGAAGGAAGCACGAGAGGGGTTAATGCTCTCGCGCTGGCTGGTCCGGTGCCTAATCCTCTCGGATATCGATACAGCGCCGACTACACAGAACCATCCTTTCCACCTAAAAACAACGTGAGTTTTTCTCTAAATAAAAAATAAAAAAAAACAAACAATAACAACAATGATGCCGAAACAAAATCAAAGATCAAAAACGAGCTCGCGAAATTGAACGCTTGTGTATTTCTCTCTTTTTTTTTTTCCACGTAACTTTTTTCGCCTCTTTCCCTTTTGTTTTCCATTTTTTTTCGCTCCAGTTTTTGTTCGGTGATTGCTTCTTTTCTGTCGTTCCTTTTCTCCTTTATTTTCAGCACACGTTTTTTTTCCCTCTGCCGAAAAAAAAATCTCGCGACACGTGAAATAAAAATGTGAAGAGAATACGTTAAATCGTGCCTGAATAATAAAATAACAGCAATGATAATACGCCCGAATAAATCGTGATCCTGTTTTTTCAGGATGGAAGCAACAACAACGGATATGTGCCGTACGTCGATTACTCGAGAGATTACATGCCGCCGACGACCCAGGGTATCGGGGCGTCACGCGAATCTCTCAGTCGAATACAGACCAGCGGTATTCTGGGCTCAAAGAAAATTGGCCTCAGCTCAGCGAATCTTGGCCTGACCTCGCCGCAAACCACGCCGATCATTGATCCCAGATTTTCGGCGACTTATGGCAATCCTTATCTCAGGTAGAAATATTTTCCTACCTTAAAAAAAAAAATCAGTGCCTCGTTTTTTTCTCAATTTTTGCGAAGAAGATTTTTTCGTAAGATTTTATCGTGGATATTATTTTTTCGAAGGATACAACTGTTTTTATTTATTTATTTAAAAATACAATATATTAAGTTTTATCCAATTTTCATTGCATTTACGTTATTTTCGTGTACGACATATGGTTTGCGAACTGAAGGAAATCGTGATGGAGTGGAATGGAATACCAAAGTCTGTAAATGTATCTGAAAATGTGACAATTTTATGAAAATAAAATTAGCTTTTCAATTAGCACTAAATTTACACAGGTCTGTGAACCTTCCGTTGAGAAAAATAAATTGGAAAATTACGAATCGACACGGTAATTTTATTTTGTGTATGGAGCATGAATGTTTAATGACACAATCGACACATACAGTCGTTGTAAAGATTTATATGAATTTTTTATGTAAAGTTATTATGGAGAAATTATTCATGATATATCAACCAAAAATATGGGGTCGCCGAACAGTTATTTTTATCGACTCAACCGATAGTCTACCGTGGTTTACCTCTTTTGTATTCGACCAAAATAAAATGTCAGTTTCCCGAAATTCCTTTTTGTATTTTTATTTACTATTTCGATAAAATATCAGTTTAAATTATTTTCAAACTCTTCTCAAGTATCTAACTTGGAAGACATTCTTAAATGATCGATTTTCTATTCTAAATATCGTAAATTTGGAGTAGAAATCTTTGATACTACCATTTTTTGGGTGTATATAAACATGTCATTTCTGGATATTGACGAGATGACTAAACTCGAAAAAAAATATATTTATTTGAAAAAATGAAAGACATTTGTGTGGTGATTGAGAAAGTAGGAAATTCGGATTCATGAGACAGTTGGAACAAACGTGAATGAACGATAGCCCCAAAGGCCTCGCTACTTTGACAATATTCGATGCGACCCGTTTGACAATTTACGCAATTTGTCGGATCGTTGGGTAAGCAACTCCATTTTCGATTATCTTTCACAGGATGTCGGCTGCCGAGCAGCTCAGACACGCGCCGCACGCCGCGATACCCGGGGTCACGCCGGCACCCCCACCTTACACCCAGGCTATGCGGATGAACAGTCTCAGTACGCTCAACGGTGCGGGTCCACAGGTAAATCGATGTCCTAAGCCCTTTTTCACTCATTTTTCTATCACATGCAATTTTTCCCATATCTTTTTATCATTATTATTTATTCGTCGGATATTGAATATTTTTTTAATCGTAAAATTGAATGCTTTTATCTATTACAACACATTGAATAGATTCTATCTCATTATTCCAAAAATTCTTTAAATTTATTATCAGATGTGACATGCACTGAGAACAGATTTGGTTGAAAAATATTTAGTTGAAAATATTTCGTCGAAGCAACACTTATTTATTTGAAATAATTAAACTTCAGTTAAGGTGGCCAACCAATGAATTAAAAAACAGGAGATTTTGATAAAATTTTGAGAGGGTATTATTTGTGATGTATAATAAACAAAACTTGAAAATTTTAGGGTCAGTTACCAGGCAAATTATTAGAAACGAGCTAATCAAAATTTGTATTTTAACAATGCTTTCGTGGGAGTT
>JAPYYW010004559.1:0-13120 GCA_030522545.1 Cremastinae sp. A BG-2022a
CATTGTAATGGGATTTCGTTGAAAATTTGTGAAAAATTTCTTTCATATGATTTCCATTTCGCATCTCTCGCTTTTCTCAACGTCACATTCTCCATTCTGACTTTACATAACGACCGACAGTTCTAATTTTATAAGGTGCTTTCGCGGTTTCCAGGCCTGCTTCATCTACCATCAATACCACACCATAAATACTCGATATTCTCTCCACTTTTTATCCACACGCGTTTAACCCCCTAATACTCATTACCACTTTTTTCCACCTTCGACAAAAGGTGCTGGAAACTTGTTAAGGTCGTTTTAACACAAAATCATTGTAATGGGGTTTCGTTGAAAATTTGTGAAAAATTTCTTTCATATGATTTCCATTTCGCATCTCTCGCTTTTCTCAACGTCACATTCTCCATCATTCTGACTTTACATAACGACCGACAGTTCTAAATTGATAAGGCACTTTTGCGGTTTCCAGGCCTGCTTCATCTACCATCAATACCACACCATAAATACTCGATATTCTCTCCACTTTCTATCCACACGCGTTTAACCCCCTAATACTCATTACCACTTTTTTCCACCTTTGACAAAAGGTGGAAACTTGTTAAGGTCGTTTTAACACAAAATCATTGTAATGGGATTTCGTTGAAAATTTGTGAAAAATTTCTTTCATATGATTTCCATTTCGCATCTCTCGCTTTTCTCAACGTCACATTCTCCATTCTAAATACTCGATATTCTCTCTACTTTCTATCCACACACATTTAACCCTAATACTCATTACCACTTTTTTCCACCTTTGACAAAAGGTGGAAACTTGTTAAGGTCGTTCTAACACAAAATCATTGTAATGGGATTTCGTTGGAAATTTGTGAAAAATTTTCTTTGATATGATTCATATACGTTTATCAAATTAAAAAATGTTTCTTCATCTATAGATATCGAGATATTCGTTGTTAAATATCGTGATTTTCAGAACTCTCCCATAATAGTACGTGTTAAATATCGCAATTTTTAATCCTAAATGTCTTGACTTCTGGACAGTGAAGCTTGTTGAAATTTTGCACGATTTTTTATGATACTTCAAAGAAGTTTTCTTCAGTTTTTTATAATAATCTCATTACTTGATTATTCATGATTTTCATAGGTATATAACGATCACAGGTCATCTTGGATGACCTTGAATTTTGAGTATGTTCTTAAATCGATTTGCAACAACTTTTCTTCATAAACTTAAGCCCAAAAATCATATGGTACGGAGATAAATTAAGAAACAAATTTTTAATTTGACTGTAGTGTTAGAAGTTCCTTAACCCATCGCTGGGGTTCATATGAACTACAAGATATACCGGATTATAAAACCGGATGTACAGGAGCAAGTTAAATTTGCCATGAGTTAAATTTGATTATGTTCATATTTAACTTTAGTAAAAAAGCCATTTGTCGACTAAAAAACGGAAAAATCGCTCAAGAAGCTCTTACTTTGATAGCAATTCAGAACTTTTTAATGGTTGAATCGATTATGAAATATTTTGAATGCGAAATACCCCTTTATTTGAAAAAAAATATAGCTATTGAAACAAATATAGCCCTTTGAAAGAAAGTGTAATTATTCCGATCACCAAAAATGATTAAAATCTGATATCTAAAGAAAAAACAAAAATCATTGACCAAAATTAAAAAAAAAACTGTTTCTTAATTATGTTTTTTTATTATAAAATAGTAAAAAAGGTAAATAAAAGTTGAAAGAAAAAAAGAAATAAAAAGGCTCATCCGGTTGACTCACAATCGGTACAAAATGGGTGTTTGGCTTCCGGATATTTCGTTATAATATACGTAGAATATTGATTTTAATACAAATTTTGTATTCGTTTACGTTCATAAAAAATAAACGCTGACTCATGACAGGAGTCCATATAAACGAACCCCACGCGTGGTATAGGCCCGTATTGGTCAGCAGCCAGTGTGATCAACCGGCGCTCCTACTGACTTGTCACTACTCTCAGACCTTCAAACTAAATTATCACATATACACCCGCGGTCGATAATGATACTCGTTAGCTCAGAAGTGTACCTTGAAGTATGCGTGGGGTCCATATAAACCCCGGTCATGAGTTCTAAGGTTAATATACGTGCCATTAAGGTGATTGTACCGTTATATCTACACTGGAAACAAAATTTGGTTGATTCAACAAAATATTTGTTTCAATACGTTCAACGATATTATTTTGCAAATTGAACTAAATTCTTGGTTGATTTAACTGAAGTTCTAAATATTTTTCAACTAAATCTGCTCTCAGTGTAATATTTTAGATTTTGTTAAAAATTTTGCATAAACTTTCTTCGATGTCATGTGCACGTGTGTATCGAATTTTAGAAGGTTCTACCGTACGGAAGTTGAGATATTTAATGATAAATATCACATTTTTGTTATCATCTCCATGAGAGCGCATGTTAAAATGATCGTTTTCAACAATAAATATCTTGAATTCCAAACGGTCAAATCTTCGAAAATTTTGTAGAGAGTTTTATATTACGTGATGGAAAAAAATTAGTTTAGTTTTTTAGAAAAATCTATCGTAAAACATTTGTTAATTATATACCAAGTACACCAAGTATTTCTGTCCTTAGATTACCTTGAAATCAGAATATATTGTTCTTTAAACAATACGAAACAACTTTACTTAATAAACTTAAATTCGCAAATTACTGTGAAAGTCAGAAAAACGTCATAAAAACAGAAGATATGAAGGAATGAAATTACTATAGTAACGTTCATATCTTTCCAGATTTTATTTTAATGTATATAGGAGTCAATTATTAATTTTTATGTATAATAATAATTATTACTGTTAATTATTAATATTAATTGTTGATGGTAATCTTTAGTACTAATTGTTTATATTATTTGTTAACACTAATTATCAATGCATATTGTAATCCTAATTGTTAACATTAATTATGTATGACAAATCTTTATGTTAATTGTTAACATTAACAATTTTTTGTGAATGTTAATAAACACGTTAATTTTTAATGACCTAAAAACAATTATTTTTCGAGGTTAACAATTAAATGATAATGTTAGTTAACAAATAATTGTGAATGTTAATTTTCAACTGTTTATATTTTTTTAAAGTTTTATTTAAATAGTATCCGTATGAAGAAATATTAAATTTTTTTTTGCAAATCAATAAATTTCAACAAAAGGGCAAAGTATTTCTATACCATAAGAACGGAACAAAACCGATCAGATTAGATGTATCTGAACTTCGCATACATGTGACATAGGAGAACGAAAAATACTTCCAAATACAAAGGTAGTCGATGGGCGAGTAGATTAGGGCGCGCGATTGTTAGATAGTTCGAATAGATAGGTCCCGGGTTCGAATCGAAGCAAGGAAGAATTTTTCCCTTCGATAAATGTATATCAAACAAGTGCTGCAGACATGGAGAAAGAGATCAAAAAATTAACTAGTTTTCTAGTTTTTTCAAATTTCGATATGAAATAAAATATTTGTTTGTTTCAAGAATTTATTGCATTGAAATAAGCATATCTTCAATACTATCAACATATAATCTGCATTTTTTAATGAATAACATATCTCAATATTTTATTTCATTAAAACAATGTCATATATCATTGGCACTCGACAATCAAATAGTTATCAAGAGACGCAGCAGGGTCTCGACTCCAATAAGTAGTGAAAGCAACCGAGCAGATGACGTCCCGACATGACGACGCTACCTCGTGTCATATATAGTGAGATCGAGTTTTATCTGTTGAATTCAAATTTCAATTCAATTTCCTGATGAAATCTATTTTACGAAATTGAACATCTGAGGATAGTTTACCAATAAAAGTCGTACGTTTTCTTTCGATTAATTTTGAATTTATCAGAATAGGTTTAGGAGGTTCATGCGTTTACCACGTGAAAATTATTTTTCAACGGTTCTTGGTAAAATTTTGGTCTACACTTAGATTAACATAATACACTTAATTGTGATTAACTTGTGGCCGAATTTCAATAACATTCATCGTCAACATAGTATGTTTGAAAATCGTATTTTTTTGTTATACTTGTCATAAGACCTCGTGTTAGAAGTTGCAATTTTACACAATAAATATTTTGATATATGCACCATGAAGTTTTCTCAAATTTTTAACGTATTTTAATATTACATGAAAGAATGTAAATAATATTTTTCGTCAGACTATTTATTTTCAAGGTAGTTTTATCAAAAAATCGTTTACTTCAAATTTTGTTAAAAATTTGCAGAAACCTCCTTTGATAAAATGTGCAATACTATATTGAATTTTAAGTGCTTTTATAGAAACTATATAGAACTACATAGAACTCGAGATATTTCTTGACAAAAATCACTATTTACTGCAGGCTCCCATAAGAGCACGTCTTTAATATTGCGATCTTCAAATCTTGATATCTTGACTTCTGGGTAGCGGAACTTCTTGAAATTTTGTACAGCTCTTTATTGTACTTCAAAAAAGCTTTTTTTGTTTTTTTTTTAAATCCAAAGATTATGATTTTTTTAATTTTCATACATACGTAACAAGAACAGGTCACCTTAGATGACTCATGAATTTTGAGTATGTTATTTTTCAAACAATTTGCAACATTTCTTAATAAACTCAAAAACAACATGGTATCGAGATAAATTGAGATAAAAACTGTTGATTTGACTGTATTGATAAAATTACCTTAAAAGAATTTTGCTTGATAAATTTTGCTTTACCTTGCATGAAACATGAAATGCGCGCTGGCGAAACGCGTGAACCTCTTTAAGTAGATTTCGTGATATCATGATTTCGGTGAAATTGATTTTGAGAAACATTTCATAGTCACTGCGCTGTTAATATATGGGGAATTACACGCCAAATTGGACACCATTTAGCTTGTGCATCTCCGATTTTTTTGAAACTTTTTTATGTTCTAATAACTTCGCGAAAAATCAACCAAATTGGACGTTTTTTAAAATTTTTGTTTTTAAATGAACTTTCTATAAAAAATATCAAAAATATTTTTCGAACCGTATCTGTATAAGATTTTGAAATTCGAAATATAAGTGGTTGATTTACAAAAAAACACGTACTGATAGATTTTCTTATAAATTTTTTATAAGAACTGTGACCCATTCTTTAAGATTTTAAGACCCATTTTTAAGACTAATAATTTTATCATGGGATAACGATGGAAACTATTTTTTTTCAATTTCTCAATTTCCATATTTTAGTTGAGTTCAATATTATAGGTTACGATAGGCTCAAAATATGACAAGCACATTAGAGATAATAAAAAAGTAACCACATTTTAAATAATATTTTGACATATGTAACATAACAATTCTCGTATTAGATTAGGAAATTAATAAAAATTGTTTGCGACTGTTGTTCTTAACCTTAACATTAGAAAAATTTATTTGCATTAATATTTATATTTTTTAATGCAAATTCTAATAAAATTATGTTTTGTATTTAAAAATTGGCAGTTAAAATGATCATTAAGTCCAATAAAATAAAAATTTTCTAACTCATTTTTAATTTCATTATTGACAAAATTTTGAAGTAAACGCAAACGAAATCACAAGAAAATCATATAATAAACATAATAATAAACATGAGTTTTTGGAATTTTTCAAAAACTATTTGTTTTTTTTTTACAAAACGTCATTGTTTCAAATTTTTTGAAATAAAAATTTTTTCTATTGAACTACGCATATTAAGATATTAAAATTGTGAAAAAGTAATGATGATATTCAATTTATTATTAACAGTAAATTTCACGATTACCGCGAGAGCCCGAGGCGACCAAGCCACTATAACCTGCTAGTATAGTTTATAAAAAGAAAACCTGTATGGTTGATTTACATGATATATTCTATAAATTCGATCAGCGTTTTGTATTTTATTTTCATATAACATGTACTTTCGTACTGTATACTAGAGAAGTATAAAGTGCACAACTTATACAGTCTTGTCAACGTTATGAAGCTGGATTTCTCATTTTTTATAAAGTTTTACTACATTTTACTACATTTTTAATGTAGTTTGTTCGATTCGATTGTTATTATAAAATAACATTTATTCCGAACAAACATACAAAGTTTCGTTACTGAGAGTACTTCTATCACTTTCGAAAAATTTAAATTAACCCTCATATTTTTCTAATTCAAATGATATTTTTTCTTATGTTATTACTTTGCGGTTATAGTGTATATATTCAAGTGTATAGCCATCAAGTGCTTTAATTGAAGGTTGCTTTTTAAATATTTTTTAAATCTCATAGTGGCACTAATGGAGTTATTAACAGAGTAGATGAATTTACCTGTCAAAAGGTGGAAGAAAACTAAAACAGAGTTTTTTCAGATGATCTGATATAAATAATCCTATCTATGTTATATTGTCACAATGTTCGGGCTTATCGAATAAAAATATGTTTATTTCGATAATAATTAATGAAAAAATATCTCGAAAAAATATATTCAAATGATGCATGCACACTTGAAATAATATATATGTTGGATAATGTTTTAGGTGCGCTAACTCAGTCACAATTTCCGGTGTTCACGATCTATGCCCAGAAGAGCTGTCTCGCGGTGAAACCGTGTGAAAGAGCCTGGTGCATCGACAGAGTGCAAGGACATCGTCTTCAGGGTCACACGAAAAGGAGTTTAACCGCGTCGTCCCGTCAGCATTGCCTGGAACTCTGTCTCGGTGAACGAGACTTTCTATGTCGGTGAGTAATGACCACGCTATTTCGTCCTGGCTGCGAATAACTCGCATTATATCTTTTTCATTTCTCCCTGCTCGGTGTTTACGTACCCCTTGCTCGACCATGTCGAGTATTCAGTATAGAGTATAGGGTAAACGTACCATAAGACCATTTTTCGGCCCCCTAGACATTGCATTTTTATGAAATTTAATCTACAAACCATTATAGTCGAACCAAAATTTTCTTTAATGTTTTTCTATGTTTTTCCTGATGCACGTTACATTCTACCCACATTTTAGGATATAAAAGAAAATCTGTTTTTTTATTAACTATTAAAATAATAGTCGAGTGGCCGAGATTTGGTGCAGGCTGAGATTAGGTCCACCCACACTACTTTAATAAGTCTTGTTCGATTTTTATATCGCACAATGTATGCGTAACACGTATTGCGAGAATAAACGAAATCCAACTAATTCTCGAATCAAAGAGACCCATCAGCATCAGTTACGAATCCTGCCCCCGAGTTACAATTCTCCGAGATCCCATGACAAGAAAAAAAAAAGAAACAAGTGATCAATGCTCAATGCTCGCCCAGTGCTGCGCCCGTTGAATTTGCCAGTTTCCCGACACTTGGCAATTCTATCGAGCCTTTTTTTAGTCCAGTGAAACTAACTTTTTTTTCCACGAAAACTTGGTGAAGCAATTTTTTTTTCGCATAGTCGTTTTTTAAAAGCATTGAAGAACTTAAATGTAAATTTTCGAATGCGATTAGCCATTTATTTAAACATCATCTTGAAATTTGCGTTTATGCAAATATCTCGTAAACCGTTTATACAAAAAAATTCATTGTCATTTTTTTCCAGAATTAAATTATCTATCTTTTTTATCTAAAACTTTTTTCTGTTAAATCAATATTTAAAAATATACGAGCGAAATTATTAGCATCAAAGCCATCAATTGTTGTTACGCAAATATCTTGTAAACGGTCGAATGTACGGAAAAAATTATTATTACTTGGTCTTTACCAGGGACGATAGCATAGTTTAACTTTTGGTGAAAATTGGGTCAAAAATTTGAGTGAGCGTTGGCTGAGAATCGAAACAACTCTGGACCAGTGATTTGTCAGTAGTCAGTCAAAGCTGATCTTTTAATAGATTTAAAAATTAAATACTTATTTCAAAACAGTTTTTTTAAATGGATTTATTCTTCTTACTTTTTTTTTAACTAACCTGACCATGAATTTCGTGGTAAAATTATTTCACATGAAAAGGGATTTGAACCTGCGCACTCTACCTAATTGTCGCCTATCAGTTTCACACGCTACCTCGAAGCTACCGCTTACCTGAAAAAAATGTGTTTAATTATTCTACATGTGTATCGGATAAATACACACTATATATAATCACACCTCATTATAAGGGTAGTTGAGCCCTTATGAGGGCCCTAATAAACGTCTCCGCGAGATTTAACCAAACAATTTATTAAAGCAACTCTATTCTAGTGTTACTTTTGAAAAATGTTTGGTTAATGTATGCAGAAATAATGAACGTTCATCATTGCTTAAACCTCATGTACGTTTTCCTTGTTATGAAAAAGTACGTTTAAAAATAAAAGTTTTCTAAAAAAAACAGATCTCGTGCCGTTCTGAAAAATTCCTGCACGTCTCCATATTTTGCAAAAAATTGTTATTAAAAAATTATTTTTTTTTTTAGATGCACAAATGAGTATCTTTCAATTAAGGTGATTGGTCTGTGAAAAACAAATTCAAAAGTTTCTCTTGTTTTGATAACGTTTTTCTGTCGTTCACAGCGATTTGCGAGATTAAGTTTATTAAGAAAAGTTGTTGCTAATTTATCAAAGAACAACAAATTCTGAATTCAAGTTTATTTAAGGTCAGAAATACTAGATATGCTTGGTGTATAATTAACAAATTTTTTATGATAGACTTTTCTAAAAAATTAAACAAAGTTTTTTCGATATTGTATGAAAATCAATGAAAAATTTTAGAAGACTTCACCATCTGGATTTTGAGGTATTTATTGTTAAAAACTGTTATTTTAACACGCGCTCTTATGAACAGGGTACAGAAAAATATGATACTTATCATTAAATATCTCGACTTCCGCACGGTGAAACCTTCTAAAATGTGGTACACACGTGCACATAACGTCATAGAAAGGTTATGCAAATTTTGAACGAAATCTATAGACGTTTATTTTACAGACCAACCACGTTAAGGGTTTAAAAAAGGGCCATAAATTTTTATAGAATTTATGAAAGGTTTCATAAAGAGCAAATGAGCAAACTGTGACTCAAAATACCAGTAACTAACGAGGGTTAAAAATGTCGAAAGTTTTTTACTCATTTCTTTTAAAAATCTCAAGTTCTTTCGAAAATATCAAGTGTTTCAACTTCTTTTAAAAATGTCAAATGAAAATTTGTGATACACACCTAATCGTGACAGATGTCATGTATCTCGATGCAACATTTGATCTATGTACTTTTTATCTCTCTGTCTGTCTCGCACTCGTCTGTCTGCCACCCATTTGTCTATCTCTCTGGCACCGACAAAAGACAAATTATTTGAGAAAAGCCAAAAAGTTCGTCAATTTCGACCACACCAAATTATAAATACGTATATAAAAGGTGGCTACGGATTGTAATAAATCCAAAACGCCATTAAAAAAAAATTAGCATGGGAAGGGGGCACTAAATCATTATCGACGAAGGATCGCAATTCAGAACTATATTGTCGATAGAATATCGAAAAATTCCAAAATAAATTCAATCTTACACATAAGTTACACATCAAGTTTCTCCTTTCAGATCAGACACGAACGTCATTGATTATTTATTGTTTTACCCACATATTGGCCCATGACGTTGGAGTTCATGGCATTCCATCATTTATTATTATCCATTGAGATACACACGTGTCGATGAGTAAAAAAATAATACTATCAAATAATTAAGCAAATAATAGACGTTACAATAAGTGTGTTTACCATGCGAGGTAAATGGATTGCATTCCCTATTTCAGTGAGTATTATTCCCTCGGTGAATGCTCTCTTCGTTTTAAAAAACGATTGTATGGAAACGAGAAGAAAAAGCTCGATACTTTTTCCCACGAGTCATATACATATATGTATATATATAGTATACGCGTTTGTATATGTGGATATATATATATATATATAAATAACTGAAATGGTTGTGCCCGAAGTCACTGCGCAGATATGTCGCCATGACGATGTATGCACGCTCCGTTGAATTTTTCGGTTACTGGATTTCGTATACGAAACATTTTTGTGCCCACCCGCGCAGGACTATCGACCGGATTCTTTCCTTCATACAATCCGTTCAAGGCATTATCTCGGCGTCATTTCAAGCCACACATGAAAATTCGATACACCTACATATATACATTTATCGGTATAGTCAGATCAAAAATTTTTATCTTTTTTGTACGCAGTATTGCAATTTTGTATCGACTGATACTAGATACTTTATTGTTACAATTTTAGTGCAGAGGTTAGCACTATATACTAACTATACAAAAGTAAAGTAAAGTAAAAGGGACTGTATTTTTCTTCACAGAAAGTTCAGCAACTTATATAAATTTCGTGCTTATTGGAAAGCTAATTTTATTTTCTATCGAATCGTTATATTTTCAGGCAATTCTTCAGACTTTGACATTTCGTTACAACCTCCTTAAAAAATTAGCAAAAACGCAGAAAGATTCAAATTTATCTTAAGTATATAAGTTCGAATGAAACTTTGAAAAACATAGAATTTATTATTGTAAGGATAGTAAAGTTGGTATTATTTTAATTTTTTATTATAGTAATTATAATATCTATAGTAATATTATAATTATCATAATTTTATATAAATTGCTAGCAGGTTATATATATATTTTCTGGGATTTAGGGAACCCCTGTGTGGGGTTCTAGGGTTAAATTTGTTTATACAAATTCATTTGGATTGCTTGACCATCTTTCTGAACCTATTTTGCAAAATTACATGAAATTTCACACATTTGACCTTGAGCAACCTTGTATTTCAAGTATGTTATTCTCGAGATAATTTGTAACATAATTATTCTTAATGAACTTGGGCTCGCAAATCACTAGGTACGTGAGAAAAAATGAGCCGAAACATTTTGATTTAACTGTCACAGCACAACGACCTTAAGAATGTATGAGTATACGAGAATTTTTTTTAAAAATATGAAAATTTGATAAATTTTTAATATTTTACTCTAAAGCAAATAAAATGAATATTTGTGCCAAATTTTAAATCATTTTACTGAGTGGTTTAAGAGTTATAACATTCCAAATTTGTTGAGATTTAACATTGCTTCTTATATGGAGAATTCATAAATTTTCACCGAATACAAATTTTAAAATATGATATTCTTGTGAATTTTTAAAAATACATTCGTAGTAGTGTTCATTTTGTATCAACAGTAATTTCAAAACGTTTTACTAATTTTAAAAAAATTATATTGTTTCAACAAAAAAAATGTTTAAATTATTGTTAAAACATGCCCAAGTTGCTAATTGATAGACAAACTAAGACTCAAAAAATTGGCAACTTTTTAGATAAAGCCAGAGTCTGAATTTTACAAATTTAATGTCAAGAACTTACTTTTTGCTGGGATTGTCTGTTCCATACAATCTCTAAAGTGAAATGTCAAATTTAGCATGATAAATTTTTGACAAGTGACCAATTACAATGAGCGAAACTGGTTGCGCGAATGTATAATTGTGACGGAGAATCGTTAAGAAAGGCGCAAAACGAGAGACACGAAACGTCAGCGTAGAAGAGAAAAAGTAGCCGAGTGACTTTTCCCCATCGTTTTTTCTCTAGTTAAATCCTCGCAGGTTAATGGAAAAACTGAATAGATGGATACGCGATTGATCTCAAGCTGAATGTCGGTAGGTTGTTAAATGAGAAATACATCGGAAGAGAGAGAGAGAGAAAGAGAGAGAGAGAGAGAGAGAGAGAGAGAGAGAGAGAGAGAGAGAGAGAGAGAGAGAGAGAGAGAGAAAAGAGAGATGCGAATAAGGAATTGAGGAAGAAAATAAGATAGAGAATGAAATGTGAATAAAAGTGAATAGTAAAATTTTTCTTTCTCACTGGTGCATTGTGACATGGCTCGGTCACATTACTCTTCCATTCTCCACCTCGTACATTTTGTTTGTCTCCTATATCCATTTCTCTTTCCGCGCCACCCGCCATTATTTTTCTCATTTCTTTCGTTGGCTGACGCTTCTTCGGAGCGTCGCCACGCTTCTCCAATTGATTGGTTAACGCTTCGGCGTAACCATGCATAACCAGACGCAATTATGCGTATCAAGACGTTCCTTGAGCTTGGTTATAAATAAGAATATGCGCAGATTCCCCGCGTTATACATATATACTTTATGGGTTTACATTGGTTATGCTGGGGTAATGACCGCGCTTTTGCCTTTCATTGCCAACGCGCGTTACTTTTATTTCAAGCTATACTTTTACACGCACACTATACATTCACTCATATATATTTTCATATTTATTTCCAGCATGTGTATTTCACAGTTTGTCAGAACTTTTTTTCCTCAACTAGAGCCTATTTCATTTTTTTTTTCATGCATTCCTAATTAGAACCACACACACTGTGCATCATCTACTCGATATTCCCTGAAATAATAATAATAAAGCAATAAAAATTGTTTATAGAGCTAAAAATACCATTTTATTTTAATTATTATACAGTGAGGGGTATTGATATCGGGATGATTGGTTTTTCCAATATTTTTTGGCCAAATTGTCCGATTTTTAAACTTCAAAAAGTGTACATTCGAATAAATTGAATCAGCTTTCGAGTGAGTCTAGATTTATTCCGATCGGATAACAATTGTTCTCGTTCAAAATTTGATACACGTATATGTAGATCTTATCAAACAACTTTTGCACAAATTTTCAATGAAACCCCATAACTATGATTTAGTGCTAGAACTAACTTAAGGGAAAGGGGATGGGGGTGACTACCCCCTCTGACCTTCTGGGCGTCAGTACCCTCCCCTATATAACTTTTTTTATGGACAGTATAGGGAACCGTCCGCCCTTCCGCTATTTTCCAGGTAAAAACCAAAGGTGTTTTTGTTCGGACACGAACGACCTAGATTTACAGACGAAGTGTTAATTGTGATTATAAAAATTATACTTATTAACCCTAGGACTCCAAACTATCTGTGTTAGACACATAGACCATTCTGGGATTACTCTAACTCCGGCACTTTACATTGATGTAGTAAATAAATAAATAAATAAATAAATAAATAAATAAATAAATAAATAAATAAATAAATAAATAAATAAATAAATAAATAAATAAATAAATAAATAAATAA
>JAPYYW010004560.1:0-10970 GCA_030522545.1 Cremastinae sp. A BG-2022a
AAACTCATTTAAACTGTTCATCGCTAAACGTAGTGATATACTATCAGGAAGTTTTACTTCTACCGCGCGTAGTTCTACACGCTATACTTTTTTTTATGAGACGACAATAACGATAATAATTAGGCCGGCGCGGTGTTTATGCCGTTCGGTACTTTTCCCTATTTTGCCACGCGTCGATTACGTGATGGCGAATACCCTTGATGAGAAAATTGATGACAGTTTTCTCGGGGACTGATGCCTTCGTCGTCCTCAGGAATGGAGTTGATTATTATAAGACGTGGAATATATGCTCTCGGGTGTTGGTTCATGTTGATGTTGTTGCTGTCCTTGAATTTTCGGTCTTCCTTCCTTCATGGCAACGATACCCAAACGATGGCTGATTTTAACGCTCGTTGCTGGAAATACCGGAAAAATATTCGTTTTCTCTCAATTAATTATTCTATGAGACAGTGGGCCCTGATTCTTCGACGAGAGAAATTACGTTGAAGGAGGTTGCTTCAAAAAAAAAACTAGATCGGTAACGTGCGCCAAAATAGCACGGATCAACAAAAGTAATAAATAGTCTATAGGAACATAGAACGATTCATGGTTTGTGACTGTTTTCATGAGGGGGACAGATGTGATATAGATATAAGGGGACATATGTGATATATATATTCATGAAAAAATTTTTCGCAAAAAAAAGAAATTTTAGAGCATGCCAAATTACGAGATCTCATGAATGGCAAGACGGATTTAAATGAAACGAACGCCATTTGAAAGAAAAAAATCGATTTAGTAAAGAAATGACTTAAGATTTTCAGTTTCGTAAAGAGTTTCAGTGCTGTTTCCAATGGAAGTTGAAAAAAATTCAATCTTACTGTTAATAGACACTGTTGCCTTGACGTTCTGACGTTGTCGATGTCGATTGTGCTTCTTTCATTAATTGGCGTCAAGACACTACCACGTCTCTTGATTTATAGCTTAAAAAATGGAAACTGATGTGTAGAAATAATTGTTGATTTTTATAGTAGTAATACTAAAGAGTGTTCAAAAATTTTTGCAGTTTTTTTAAAGCGCTTAAACTCATTGAAAAATGTTCGAAGACATAAACGACCCAGTGTGACCGTAGTCCAAATTATATTACAAGCGCGGAGGGTTAATAAGAAAATATTTTGAATTGCAAGCACAATACATTTATAAAAAATGAAAAATTTGCAATTGCCCGAGCGTTCGATATTTATTCATACAAACACTCAAACGCCAAAAAATTATTTTGACACCAGAGCTTCTTGAGTAACTAATTTCCTTTTTAAATAAAAATAGGAATCGACTTTTTCTTTTAATCAATTTTAGAGATTCGAGGAAATGAGAGAGAGAGAGAGAGAGAAGGAAAGAGGGTAGAAAAGTGCCTGCGGCGTTTTCCCTCGGTGCGAGGAAATAACTAGATGGCAATATTAAATATGAAAATAACGAGAGATCGCAATTTTCATGGGAATAAAGCGAGGATGAGAGAAAGAGAAAGTGGAAGGGAGAGAGAAAAAAAATTAAAAAGCATCCTTTCCAAACGACAGACTTCGTCATGAGGGAGAAATGAGATTCGAAAGGAATTTTTTCTCTTCTTCTTTTATGCAGTTTTTGAATCTCGCTCATTTTTACTCCTTGCTTTTTGTACCCGGCAGATTCATGCTCCATAGATTTTTCGTATTCAAGCCTGAATGTTCGTTTAATCTCATTAAAATGGCACACTCGAAGAATTGCACGAGGAGACGTTCTTGACCAAATTCGTCTTATGGTAGAAATATTTATGAAACATAAGATCAGTCAAAAATTTCGCTCAATATTTTTTTGCATGCTTTGGGTTAGTATATCTCTGTACCATATGGTTGTTCAAAAAAAGTTTATTTCGAAAATTTGTTACTAATTGAATTAACAATAGCATACTCAAAATTCAAGGTCATTTAAGGTGATCTGTACTTGCTACGTATGTATGAAAATTAGAAACATCATAATATTAGGATTTTTTTAAATAACTAAAGGAACCTTCATAAATGTATTTCAAAGAACTGTGCAAAATTTCAAGAAATTTCACTAACCAGAAGTTAAGATATTTAGAGTTCAAGATCGCAATATTTAAATCCAATGAAGTACGCGTACTGTGAAAAACGAGGCAAGTACAATTATAGGATGCATTTAATTGTTGGAGAAATAATTGATGAAAAATACCTTGAAAAAGCATACTTTCCGCGTTAATTAAACAAAATCTAACTCGGTAAATATGCTTTCTCAATGTATTTTTCATCAATTACACTGCCATACAAAAAAAAGTTGTCTGTACTTTTGACCAGACCCCATGTCTTTATGTATTTTGGCGCGCTGATTCCGAATCTGGGGTCCGTTTTGTCCGTACACCGTCAAAATTTAGAGTAAATTGCGAATAATCGTTAAAAATTGAAAAAAAACTGCAGTTTTCACGTTCAAAAATTTTTCATCAAACTAAAAAAAAGCCTTTTTTTATGTATTTTGACCCCCTGAATCCGATTCTCAAGCCTATTTGGCCCGTACACCCTTTAAAATCAAAGTAAATGGCAAAAAACCCTAATAATGCTAAAAATTGTTAAAAGGTGCTATTATTATCATAAAAAATAATTTCTGACAGTAAATAAAGTATGTTTTTTTTGTATTTTGATCCCCTGAATCCGAATCTCAAATTTATTTGGCCCGTACACTCCT
Organism: Cremastinae sp. A BG-2022a; assembly: GCA_030522545.1. Taxonomy (NCBI): domain Eukaryota; kingdom Metazoa; phylum Arthropoda; class Insecta; order Hymenoptera; family Ichneumonidae; species Cremastinae sp. A BG-2022a. The sequence continues at coordinate 2,713 of JAPYYW010004560.1, forward strand.
TAAAATCCAAGTAAATGGCAAAAAACTCCTAAAAAATGCTAAAAAATGTAAAAAAACCCTATTATTATCATTAAAAAAAAATTTCTGAAACTAAATCAAGTATAATTTTTATGTATTTTGATCCAATCGAAATACATAAAAATAATACTCGAATTGGACTTAGAAAATGTTTTTCAATACACTAACTGCAATCTTTTGCAATGTTTAGAGATTTTTTGAGGGTTTTTGCAATTTACTTTAAAGGGTGTATGGATCAAATAGGCTTGAGATTCGGATTCTGCAGATCAAAGTTCATCTAAATCATACTGAGTTAGTTTCAGAATTATTTTTTATCATAATAATAGCACCTTTTAATAATTTTTAGGATTATTAGGGGTTTTTTGCCATTTACTTGAATTTTAAAGAGTGTACGGGCCAAATAGGCTTGTGATTCGGATTCAGGGGATCAAAATATATCAAAAGTAGGCTTGTCCTAGTTTGATAAAAAAATTTTTATCGTGAAAATTGCAGTTTTTTGCCATTTTTAACGGTTTTTCGCAATTTACTCAAAATGTTGACAGTGTACAAACAAAACGGACCCCAGATTCAGAATCAGCGCGCCAAAATATATAAAGATGTGGGGTCTGGTCAAAAGTACGGACAACTTTTTTTTGTGGGCCAGTGTTATTCATCATTTTCATCAATTATTCATCAATTCATCCATTTCTTCGACAACTAAATGCATCCTGTAAATGTACTTGCCTCATTTTTCACAGTAAGCGTACTGTTTTTCGGAACAATTTCACTTATTTTTCTCAAGTTTACTAGAAAGTTTGTTACCAAGATCTTTTGTATAATCGTGAGCTATCGAAACACCTTAAATCGATTTCAAGAGATGAGAAAATCTTATATAAAACGGAAAAGAGATGAAATTTTACATGCAACTTCCTAAATAAAGATCTTTAACCCTTCGTGGTTACACGTTCTAAAAATAACAATCTTGTCACACGGGGTCACAGTAACCCCAATCATGTTTAAACAATTGCCACATTGCAAGTATAGTTCCGAACGATTCCTAAAAATTCATAATACTAGTTTAAACCGTTCAGAATAAGAAAATTATGGTAAAAAATTTTTATAAAATTTTCAAAGCGGCGAAAAAAAATTAGCAAAAAGGTAATGCGTAAAAAAAACCATTTTTTACTTTAAAAAATCATAACTCCGGCAATTTTTAATATTTTTTCATAAAATTGTAGGGTGATACTCTAGAGATATTACAGTTTACGAAAAAAATAGCTCCATAGTGGGCGTTTCAAAAAAGGTATTTATCTTGACATCTGAAAAGAGTTGATTTTTGAGTGAAATAAAATACGAAAATAATGGAAAATGAGCGATTTATTATAAAAAATGGTTTGAGAATAATTATGTATCTATACACATTTTAATCTTCACCACCACAGTCGATACATATAAACATTCTGTGTGTGTCACACATAAGACGACTGCACGAAGTGTACAACCTCAATCTCTCTGGTCGTGCTGTTGTGCTGACATGTTCCAAACTCGCTTCGTTATTTGTGCTCTAAAAGTGCGTTTTTTGAAGTCCGTCTTAGATGAGTTTCATACCCCTGAGTGCTCCGTGAGCTACTCTATAAGTAGCCGGAAGTGCGCGTTTCTCGCTTGCTTCACTCTCCGGGAAAAAGTGAAAAGTGATTTTTCTGAAATTTTTTCGCTGGCGGTTATCCGTTAATACGCCTGTGGTGGTATATTAGTGCGACTTTCCTCAGTTTGTGTCTTTCGGTGCTTCACTCGATAAGCCAGCTCACTTTGTTTACTTCTGCTTATACCGATCATCCAGCGTATGCGTGCTCCGCAGTTCGCGGACTTTGAGGTGTTAGAGCCCATCTCTTGAACTGCCAATTCGTGTCCGAATGTGTGTGTGCTCCACCACAGACCCCGGACACTGTTGTGTTGAGCCTCCTTACGAGATTGCCTATTTCTCTCCTTCACACGTAAATTAATAGGAGGTGTCACGCATTTCTCGCCGGTCGACCTATTTTACTTATTTATTTATTTATTCATTTACCTATACATCCTTTTACTCATTTATCTATTTATTTATTTATTTATTTACTTATTTCTATCATCGCGTCAATCGTACACGTGTCGACCGGCTTGGACCGGAGTGTGCGTTTGTTCACAGCGCGTGGACGTTTTGCTGTGTGAGCCTACGTCTCGATTTGGTGCCGTATCACCGTCGATCCGAGTCTCAGTGTGTGTGCGTGCTCTACAGATCTCGGACATTGCTGTATTGAGCCTCCTTCTTGTGACCTCGGATCGGCTCACCGTTGACTTTTGACCTTTGATTTTCGTGCGCGTATGGGAGGTTGCTACTCACTCCTTTCTCTAGGGAGATCATGATTGAGAGTTCGGTTTTCCTGCACTTCCCGCCCTAGCTACATTTAACTCTCTCTCTCCCTCTGACTGTTGACGCGAGGCCATTATCTCTCCTTTGCTTTTGCTACTTAACCTAGCTAATACTCACTTTATAAAATGCCGAGGATTAAATGCGGTTTGTGCAATAAATTCGTCGCTGCAGTCGATTTAGTTCGTCTCTGCACACGCGAATTACATGGCTATCACAGTGAGTGCATTAAGAGCAAAGCCGGTAACTCTCCTGCCCCTGCGAGTATGGCCTGCGGTATGTGCAGAAAAAGCGACCTACCTCCACCACAGCAGGGACGCTCCTCTACTCAGGGATCCTCAGGTCTGCTGGGCTCGAAGCCTGACTCAGCCACACAGAGGAATACTCTCTCGGATACACTTCTCGCTCTTGCATCGGATATAAAGTGCATCAAAGGAGATGTCACCAAAATCAACGGTCTTTGTGACGATGTGCGGGAATGCACCGGGCAATTGAAAGGGGTCGTGAGCAGATTGGAAAAGGCGGAGGTTGCTCTCGACACGAACACCAGGGAACTGAACTCTGTGCTGCTACGTTTGGATAAGGCCAAAGACAGTCTGGCCGCGAATTCTCGCCTGTATGACGATCTCTCGCGGCGCGTGGCCTCACTGGAATCCGCACCGGTGGCCCCATTCTCGCAAATGACTGACCTCCACCTTTCGGAACGGGTCAAAGTCCTCGTAAACAAAAGCCACCTCATCGAACTGATTATTGGAGGTCTACCTGAAACCGAAACCGATGATCGCGAGCTCGTCCTCTCGCTCGGTCGTGTACTTGGGGTTCCGTTCGAGCGCAAACAAATCACGGAGATCAGGCGCATGCGTAGCTCCGGCGACTCTTGCCGACCACGTTCGCTCGATGTCAACTTCGACTCGCGGTCACTACGTGCTGACTTCATACTCGCGAAACGGTCCAAGGGGCATGTCGACTTTCGCTCTATCGATAACTCTCTTGTGAAGTCGCTCCCAATTTTCGTTAACGAATTTCTCCCGCCAGACGTCTACACCTTATTAATGGCTGCCAAGAGAGTCGCGAGGGAGGAAAACTATAGATTCGTTTGGGCTCGTGAGGGTAGCGTCTTTGTGAAGAGGGACAGTGGCGCCACAACCACTCGCATTGTCAACGCTGAACAATTGGCGAACTTACAATGACGCCCCCCCCCCGACCACAAGCATTGATGATCGTCCGGTCCCTATCTCGCAGAAGGGTATGCCATATTAATGCTCAGTCGCTCATGCCTCGTTTTCATGAATTCTCTCACTTTCTCGCGACCAACACGTACGACCCGGTGCTAGCTCGGAAACCTGGTTTAAGCCTCACATTGCCGACAACCTCGTGAGCATTTCCGACTACCATCTCACTCGTTATGACCGGATTGGCAGGGATGGAGGCGGGGTCTGTATCTACGCACGGGACGTGTTTACTATTCGCACAGTAGCCTCCTCATCGCCCACCGCCCCCGTCTCGGGCCTGGAATTTCTACTTGTTTCGATCTCTGGCCTCTGTGCCATTAAATTAGTGGTCGGGGTGGTGTATCGGCCGCCGAAGGTCGCGTTCGCAAGTGCCGCTGAGTCGCTCATTGCTACCGCTTGTCAGGACTTCGCCGTAAAGATTATTATGGGAGACTGGAATGCGGACTTCTCCTCTATCAACCCGGATAGTAGATTTCTTCGCAGGATTATCGACAGCTTCTGCCTCCACGTTGTTGAGTATCAGCCGACTTACCACACCAGTTTCTCCTCCTCGTGGCTGGATCTGTGTGTAGTTGATTCGCTCGACAGGATCGTTATCTCCATCGATTATTCTCTCTCTCTGGTCTGCCCTACGCAGTCCACAACCAGGCGCCACCGCCACTGGCGCAATCTTGCCAACCCGGTCTTCTAGGATAGCTTGGAGACAGTCAACTGGTGTCTCATCCCCGACTCCCTGGACCCCAGCGCCAAAGTCGTCGCTCTCAACGCCCTGCTTACTCAGCTACTGGACACGTTTGCGCCCGTTCGTGAGGTCCCTTCTCGTCGCTCTCCACCGCCGTGGATGCCATCGGAGATCCGGAGCCCCATCTGACTGAGGAACAGTGCTTGCAGGAGATACAGAAGGACGGGACGTGATGCAGATCACGTTGTTTATAGAGAGTTGCGCTCAAGAGCCAGATCGTTAATAAAGCACACGCGAGGCAACTTCATTTTGTAGCGTCTCTTCCTTATTTCGGAGCCTAAGACGCGATGGACGGAACTGAAGCGGCTCGGGATCGTGCCATGTAAGCCCCCGGCCCGCGTAACCGTCTCGCCTGAAGAACTCAATCTGTTCTTCTGTTCTGCATTCAGTTGCCCGCATGATAGCCTGCCGCCACCGTCACTTCAGTCGTCATCCTCTTCTTCCTCCTTTGACGACTCACAATTCTTCTTTGCACCCATAACCACCGAGTCTCTTCACCGTTCTCTTCGTCTTCAATCCTCGCACGTCTCGGGACCGGATGGGCTACCTGGATTTTTTCTAAGGCTCTGCTTCGAACCTCTCTTTCCAGCACTTCTTGACATATTCAACGCCTCGCTCGCTTTATCTACTTTTCCGGATGCTTGGAAACAGTCGTTCATCGTGCCTGTCCCTACGGTCAGACAGCCCTTGGATCCTTCTGACTATAGGCCGATCTCTATACTCTGTGTCATTTCGAAAGTCCTGGAGCGCATAGTCCATAGGGATCTTTGCCAATACCTGCGCACAACCGGGAGGACCGATCCTGATCAGTTTGGTTTTGTGGAGGACAGATCTACGCAGGCAGCTCTGGTGAAGGTCCTGGACTCGGTTAAGCTTGCCATCGCACGGGTGACCGTGCTGGTTCTATTCGATTTTTCTAAGGCCTTCGATTCCGCTGACCACCATCTCCTAATCGCCAAGCTTGCCCGGCTTAATTTCTCTCAACCGGTGTTATGCTGGTTTTGGTCTTACCTGACAGACCGGACTCAGGCTGTCCGCACTGCTCAAGGGACGTTATCGTGGTCTCCGGTTACCTCGGGGGTGCCTCAAGGATCCGTTCTTGGGCCGGCCCTGTTTACGTGGCGGACCTTCGCGAGGAAATTCAGTGCTCGGTGGTAAAATACGCGGACGACCTGCAAATATACGCGCACTGTAAGCCGAGCGCTCTCAGTGATTGCGTGGCCCGCATCAACGAAGACATCGGTCGACTCTGTGACTGGGCGGACAGGAACTCGCTGCGCCTAAATCCCGCCAAAACGCAAGCCCTTATTCTCGGTTCTGCCCGCCATGTTAACAGTCTTCTGCAGTCTTCTGCTCGCCTAGCCCGCACCCGTCATCGTGAAGGATACCGTTGTTCCCTACGTCACATCCGCTAAGAATCTTGGGTGCCTTACCACATCGACCCTCGGATGGCGTGACCACGTCACGGCAATTTGCCGTCGAATCTACCGCTCCCTGTACCAGCTTAAGGTCAACGAATGCTCCCTCACCCTGGATCTCCGCCGCACGCTCGTTACGTCATTGATCCTGTCTTTATTTGACTGTTGCACGATCATCCTCTGTGGAATCACCTGCACCGAGAAAATCCGACTTCAGCGAGCTCTGAACGCCTGTGTCCGATTCGTCCTCAACGTGAGGAAACACGAGCACATATCACCCCATATTATCATCGCCTGGGCTGGCTAAAGATCCCGCAGCGCTGTCGCTATTTCCTCGGCCTCTTCATTTACCAGGCCTTTGTCTCGGGGACCCCTGCCTACATGGAAAACTTGCTCGTGCGTAGATCTGACCTGCAGGGCCGGGTCTCTACCCTCCGTGGGGCGGCCAACACTACGGAGCTCGTTATTCCGCCAACTAGAACCGAGTGCTATCGGAACTCCACTATAGTCTCGGCCATCCGGCTCTGGAACTCTCTCCCGGCGAATGTTCGGAGTATTACGACACTCGGTCGTTTCCGGAACGCACTCTACTCCCATCTCTTTGGAGAGAGCTTCGAGTCCGATCTACCTTCCTCGTGCTGATTGCGGTTTTCTACTATAATATCTCCTACTATAATATCTACTTACTATAATAACTTATCTTCAATATTTGCGCGTCTGATTGTACAGCATATATCTATATATTTTTTCATTATCTTTACTTCTCTTGTAAACTTTACATTCCTACCTAAGGACCGAGTGTCCCAGTAGGATAATAAACTATACTATTCTATTATATTCTATTCTATTCAATAGTTATCTCTGAGTTTCCCTTGCGGTTATGTACAATGGCACAGCTGATCAAAGCAATTTGTTCCTTAGAAAAATCCAAAAGAAGTTTTTCATTCATTCAGTCTATAATTATGATTTTAAGGATTTTTGAGTATTTTCTTTCTCGTTCATTTCAAAGTCAACACACATATTGACTTCATAAAAAAATTTAATGATTCACATAATCATGCTTACTCGGATATAAAAATTTTAAGACTAGCCAGATTTAGGATGGGGTCCAGATTATGGAATCGTGTGGCAACCTGAATTATAGCAGTTTTGATTTGGCCGTGATCCGGCCGTGAAAAGACAGCTACAAAGTTGATTTAATTTGTGGCAACATTAAAATGGCCATACAGCGATTTGCCTTGTCTTTGCCCCAATATGGGACATCAGATATAGCCGTGATCCCTCGATGAAATGGCAGCCATTAATCACTTGAACTTCTGGCAAAAATAAAATGGCCATAATGCGACTTGTCCGATCATCGTCCCAGTAAGAGAGGTATCAGAAAAATTGTTGCCACTGTCGTTATTAAAGAAATAACATGTACCGCGTGCGTGTATCATTTTTACTTCATATACAGTGTCATGAACTCGATATTCCGTTTAAGGCAATGGAGTAATTCGATGCATTTGACGAAAAACTATCAGTAGATGAAAAGTTTTTACAAAAAATTGTGAGTATATAATATTAATGTGTTTTTAATTTTTTTACTATTATTCAAATTTTTTTAATGTTAACCTAAAAATGTTTATTTTTAAAAAATTTAAACTTTCATTATAGCTCAAATCTGGATTCCTCAAGTGCTACTACAATCCGGGAAATTTAAAAATAGTCCATCAGTCGTGAAGTTTTAATGCAGTTTACATATGTTAGAGAACACTGTAGTGCAAATTCCCAGTACGCTCGAGACGCCGATTTCGGGTCGCCGGAAATCACGTACAAAACGATAGAATATTCCCGTACTCCCGAATTTATTTCTTTAAAACGGGCGCCAGTCGCCGAAGCGACTTCGAGAGTACGGTATCCGTGCCCTTCAAAACCTTCCAGGCTAGCTACAGATCGTAAGATCGTAAGGTAGAGGGGCGGGATTAGGTCGATTTAATGAAGAGAACTTGCAACGAATCTCAGAGGGGGCAAAAGAGAATAAAATATAACACTCCCGGAATATAATTGTATGGCGAGATTTATTCTCCGCTCAGATGTGACAAACTTTAAATTTTTACAATTAATATCCCGTGAGCGCGGGCGAGAGAACGGGATGACCTTCGCGGTTCAAACACTCTACGCGCGATACAAAATTTCATAGACGAGAGTTCGCGATCGACACCGATCGTCCCTACAGAGTTTACAAAATATCCGCGCGAGTCCGTTACAATGTCCGAGACGGGAGGAACATGAGTTTCCTAACGCTCTCGCCTCGGGGAAATGCTACCGAACCCCCGATAGTCGGTTGTTCGGCCGGACTTTTATGTTAGCGAAAATTCGCAATAGGGACTCCGGGTCCCGACGGTGTCGCACACTCACACTCGTAGCACTCACGAAAATTATTTCGGAAAATTATGCGTCCCGATCTCTTTCCCGCACTT
>JAPYYW010004561.1:0-11298 GCA_030522545.1 Cremastinae sp. A BG-2022a
AAAATTTGCATTACATTTATTCAAGGTAGTTCTATCAAAAAATCGTTTTTTTAAGATTTTGTTGAAAATTTGCAAGAACCTTATTTGATACAATATGCATCAATTGTATATTAAATTTTGAAAGGTTTCGCTACGTAGAACTCGAGATATTTAGTGTCAAAAACTTGTTGAAATTTTTACACAGCTCTTTATTGTACTTTGATGAAGCTTCCTTTAGTTTTTAAAAAAAAATCCTAAAAATCGTGATTTTTTTCCCGCGTTAAAAACTGCACTGACAAAAAAGGACACGCTAGATATTGTCATAAACTTGTACAACTGCATGTATACTCATTATATTGCAGAAGTTAATATATTTGATAAATATTTTTAAGGTGATTCGTCTGTAAAATGAGCATAAATTTGCAAGAACCTTATTTGATACAATATGCAATTGTATATTACATTTTGAGAGGTTTCAACTACGTTGAACTCGAGATATTTATTGTCAAAAATCGCTATATTCTGCAGTCTCCCACAAGAGCACGTATGTTAAATATTGTGATCTTCAACTCTTGATATCTTGACTTCTGGGCAGTGGAACTTGTTGAAATTTTTACACAGCTCTTTATTGTACTTCAATGAAACTTCCTTTTGTTTTTTATCTTAAGAATATGATTTTTTTAATGTTCATACATATACGTAGCAAGTACAAGTCGCCTTGGATGACTTTGAATTTTGAGTTTGTTTTTCTTGAAACAATTAGCAAAAACTTTTCTTAATAAAGTTGACCCGTAATTAGTTGATTCAATGGGTACAATTACCAAAATAATTCATTATTTTCTGTAGTAAATATCCTATACGTTTGTATGAAACAAATATTTGATTCAGTAAAGTTAGTGGCATCGAAGAAAATACCTATTGAATGAATTCAGCGAAATATTTGAATGAAATAATTCATGATGCGATCAACTTGATGTAAATTTGAATGGAATAATTCAAACAAAGTTATGTCTTTCAACTGAATATTTAGTTCCTTCAAATTATATTGCGGATTTCATTCCATTTAATAATTATTCCTTGATAATATATGTCATATTTGAACGACATCCATTGGACTTGACAAATGATCTCTTTAACAAAACACTCAAGTTGTTTAAAGAATTCAGAAATTGCATTTCTTAAAAATATGAATTAGTTACCAATTATTTACCAATTTATAAATATATTTTACTTGCGGTCGGTAAAAAAATAAAAAATAAAATTTGTATTATAACAAAATTAAGCGTAAACCTTCAAGATCCCATTTTTAAACATTTTTATTAAGTACATAGCAAGCACACCTTGGATGACCTTCTATTTTGAGTATATTGTGCTCTAGCCAATTTGCAACAACTTTTTTTTATGACCTTAAGCTCACAAACTATATCGTACATGAGAAAAACTAAGACAAAAATGTATGGTCTTACTGGAACGGTGTATACGATCATTTTAATAACAAACACATCCTAAGTGCGACTTCCAAAAAAAGAAGGCGTTTTTCGAAAATTTATCAAAAGAATAGTATTGCATCGAATGTTTTGAAATAGAAAGGATATTTTTGTTCATAAATCATGTTTACACAGTAATTTTTTTGTACAGAAATGTTAAATTTTCACCGACTTGTGCGCTGTTTCTCGTACCTCTCCAAAAAAGTTTCTCCAGTGGTGCAGTGATTGCGGTCTTCAGAGTGCCTTAAAGTATTTCTACCCTGACAGCCCTTTCAAAAGTTTCTTTCCCATGTAAACTAAAGATAAAGTCATTAGTTGAAATTCTTTCCTATACATTAAAAAAAATAAACCTTCTTTAATGTTGTATAAAAATTGGTGGAAAATGTTAGAAAGGTTCGCCATATTTGTATGTAAAAATATTTCATGTTTTTATCACTATTTTTATAACACAGGTTCTTATGGAAAGTTACAAATGATGAAACCTTTTAAAATTTAATACACAGATGTAGTTCGAGTTTAGTTTGTACACATATTGTTTAACATCTTGTGTAAGTGTATGTATTAAATTTGAAAAAGCTTCACCATTAATCAAGATATTGAAAATCTGACTTTTTGTAACTTTCCATAATATCCTGTATTAAAAATGATGATTTTCATCAGAAAATATTTGAACTTTTAGATCTTAAACCTTTCTAAAATTGTGTACTAATCTTTATTCAATATCAAAGAAAGTTCACCTACTTTTTTAAAAAATCTATAGAAAAAAATTTCAAATAATGATTTTACTTTTAGTTTACATGGAAAGGAAACTTTTCAATGGACTATCACTGTAGAAATACTGTAAATAAATTTAAAAAAAAACTAAAAAAGTCAATAATGTACGTAAATTTCAATAGATGATGCTCATTGCATCAATGGTACAGAAAAGTATCGAGTTCTGTTCATCCCTGATCAGGAATGAATGATCCACATGGAAATAATGTAGGACCAGAAATAACTCGACGCTTTCATTCTTATCTCCCCGTAGCATAACTTGAAAAATAAAAGTTTCACCGTAACACTCCAAATTGATACGCTTATTGTGAAAATTCAACAGTTCGAAAAATAGTGTATTTTCGTGTTAAATTAGTTCTATAGGTAGAGTCAAATCAAAATTTTTATTTCAATTTATCTCCATACCATATGGTTTTTGAACTTAAGTCAATTAAGAAAAGTTGTTGCAAATTGTTTCAAGAACAACGTAGTCAAAATTCAAGGTCATCCAAGGTGAATTGTACTTGCTACGTATGTATAAAAATTAAAAAATTCATAATCTTAGGATTTTTTTTTAACTTGAGGAATCTTCTTTGAAGTATAATAAAGAGCTATGCAAAATGTTAAGATTCACCATCTAGATGTTAAGGTATTTACGATTGAAAATGGCAATATTTAACACGGGTTCTTATGGGAGAGCACTGAAAATTGGAATTTTTAACAATCAATATTTCAATTTCAACGTGGTGAAACCTCTTAAAATTTGGTACGCATATATGCGTAACGTATCAAATAATGACTACCAATTTTCAACAAAATAGTAAATAATTGATAAAACTATATAACTATCTTAAAAATTGATTTAAAAAAGAAACCTCCACTGTCGATAGGCACAAAAAAGAAAGATAACAAAAGCGCAGGGAAAAAGCTTGAGGAAATTTCATCAGAGAGACATGTTGACGAAAACGATGATAAAATTAAAAAAAAACCGAAGCTGGTGGCAAATGGGCGAAGCACGGGGTAAATATATCCGTTTTCCCGTGTTTCTTATAATTCATTTGAAATCTCATTTTTGCGATTTGTCGGCGAGCTCGCCGCTCGTTGATACCCCGAGAAATTCTCTCGTTCAGCGAACGAGCTTAAATTAAACGTTAACGCGGAATTCGCGGACGGGTGTGCGCGGGAGCGAGAGGAAAAAAAAGAGGGGCCGTGATTGTCGCAACACCGCGGGGGTGGCTGACCTCGCTCGCAACGAGATTGGTAGGCGTTACCGCAAACGCACTTTCGTGTTTACCACCTCTTTGGAAAATCAACGACAGTAACGCCGCATTTTGTCCTCTGTTTCTCCTTCTCTTCCTCCTCCTCCTTCTCCTCCTCCTCCTCCTCCTCCTCCCCCGCCTTCCCTCTCTCTTTCTTACGGATCAAAAGTTTAACTCGAGTGTTCCGACCCCAGTGCACCCCGGCCCACGACCCGAAAGCCAGAAGGTCGCAGGATATCCTAACCAGAACCGCCCCCCGTTTCTGTCCTTCCATCCGCAATCGAATGTTTATTCGCTGCTCCGCGAATCCAGGACGAATACCAGAGAATTCGCTCCAATATTCTCTCATTGTCTTTAAATTTTCCTTTATTTTCGTTAAAAGAGAGTCACGAATTTATAATTTTTTTTTCATTTCTCTCTCTCTCTATCTATCTATCTTTCTCTAATTGAGATAATTATTATTTATTTCTTTATATTTTATACTTTATACTGTGAGAAATATTACGATATTAGATTATTTTACTATATAAAGTGACAGCTATGCTGATTGTTTTATTACTAAATTTTTTATCGTAAAATAAAAGTAGGGGTGAGGGGGCAAAATGGGGGCCCAGTAGATTTTCAGAAACTTACAAATATTCTTTCGAGCACAATGGACTTCTAAAATTTTTGTCAAGTAGAAATGGTTAAGGAATAATGAGAATAATGAAATATAAGTGATAAAATATAGGTCACGAGTTCAATAGCATTATTTTCCATAATTATTCCACAAAATTGAATGTTTAGAATGATTGCAAAGCGTTTAGCAATCCATTTTAAATATTGTATGATGTTTTAACGCGAAAATGATTATTTCTAAAATTCATCAATTAGTTGACGTTGAACAGAAAAGTAACGAGATAATTTGATTCAAGTTTCTAAAAGGTCCATTTTGCTCCAAATTTTTATCATTAACTGTTAGAGCATCTTTATACTAAATACATGGCAAAAAAACTCAAAAATGTGATACAAGTAAACAAACTTACATTATAAAATTTTTTTTGGAGGAGGGGCCCATTTTGCCCCACATTTTTCTATTTTTTATTTATAGTCGACACAGCAAATTAACAGGACATATTTGACAAGGGGCTAATAAAAAGTGAAACGAGTGAAAAAAATGAGGTTTTAAGCACTTTTTTCTCAAGGGGCTCATCTTATCCTCCCTTCCCCTATATATTTATCATAGATATTTTTTCACATATAAATGCACATAAAATATAAAAATATTTCATAAATACAACTCATCTTACTAAATATTTGAATTTGACATTATATATTATTTTTTTAGTTTATACATTCAAGATTTAATATGACGAAAAGTCTTAACGTAACAAAAGCTCTTAAAATTTTTGCTCGATCTCGAAGAGTTATATTTGAATATAGAAAATATGTTCAAATCTCAGTATAAGGATACACAAAATATAAAAATATTGCACACATGCAACTCATCTTACAAAATATTTAAATTTATCATTAGATTTTTTTTTCAGTTTATACATGCAAGATTTAATATGACGAAAGCTCTTAACGTAACAAGAGCTCTTAAAATTTTTGCTCTATCTCGAAGAGTTATATTTGAATATAGAAAATATATTCAAATCTCAGTATAAGGATACACAAAATATAAAAATATTACACACATGCAACTCATCTTACAAAATATTTAAATTTATCATTAGATTTTTTTTCAGTTTATACATGCAAGATTTAATATGACGAAAGCTCTTAACGTAACAAGAGCTCTTAAAATTTTTGCTCGATCTCGAAGAGTTATATTTGAATATAGAAAATATATTCAAATCTCAGTATAAGAATACATAAAATATAAAAATATAGCGTACATGCAACTCATCTTATAAAATATTTAAATATGACATTATATTATTTATTTTTTTAGTTCATACATTCAAGATTTCATATGACTTAACTATCATAATATTGACTATGGCACAATCACGTCATTGATAAATTTGATCTAATGCAATCTCTCTCGCTTCCTGATTCTGTATAATTAATTAACATAATGACAAGTGTACGATTTTTACGAAAAAGCTTCGTCTCGGCTCGATGCAGAACGCGTAGTTTTCGCATCCGTATTAGGACCGAGACGATGAAATCATTTTTATTTGCATCTACGTCTTGAGCACATTCTCACTCGAGTTTGCGTCTCGGCGCGTAATAATCGCGGTTTATTTTCAATCCGGCATCCCATAAATTACGCGGTACGAGAACGTAACGAGTCACGTAGGAATTTGGAACAGTTTTTGAAGCTTGCTTAGTTCGAACAAACTCACGTACTTGTTAAATGATTGTTGTTGTTTTTTCTTTTTTTTTCTTTTTTTTTTATCAGAACATATATTTATTTGTATTCGCATCGTCGGAGCAATCCGGCTGGCCACCCGCGGAGCTTTTTTTCACGCTGTGATTTACGACGAGTCGGGAGGCAGAACTATCGCATCCTCGCTCGAGAATGAAGTGCTCCACGGTATATACAATATTGCCCGATGAAAGATGGCCTTCGCCCCGATATTACAATTCGTAACCGGACTGCAGGTTCAAAAGTTGAATCCGGCGGTTCCAACCAGCCCGTGAACAATTTCGCCAAACAGTTTATAATTCTGAAACTGAGAGATACCAAATTTTACGGTGATACACCTAATGGCGCTGCAGTTATACCGAGCTCATTTTTGCCTTCGTTAGTTTCTCTATCCTTTAAGAATAAACGTTTAGATAAAAGTATAGTGTTCAGTGACAATAAAACACGTATGATATTTGTTTAAGGATGTTGTGTTCAAAAACGAAAATGATGGAAATATTGAAAATTTTACACAATAATAAGTATCATCTCTAAAAGGTTGTGTAAAAATTTCACGACGATTAGGAAGCTCCTCATTAAGATATTAATTTTTTTTTAATCGCAATTTTTTGTACCTTCCCATAAGAGCACGTGTTAAAAGCTGCAATTTTGTATAATCAATATCTCAGTAACGAGCTTCCTAATTTAAGTGAAATTTTGTACTGATCTTCGTATAGCATTAAAGAAGCTTCATTTAATTTTTCAAAAAGATTTCATCATTTTTTTGTGCAATCGCAGAGAGAGTAAACCTGTAATTGGATGACTTTGAATTTCAAATATGTTTTTCTTCAGTCAATTTGCAGTAACTTTTCTTAATATATGTTTACTCTCAAACAACTTCGTACGGGAGAAAAACGTTGTCGAACTTTTGATTTTTTGCTCTACGGACTCAACACCCTTAAGATGTTGCACGGATTCCTTGCACGGATTTTACAGGGGCTAAACGAGGGCCCCTAACAAACTTTCTTAAAAAATTGTTAATACGATTATTAAATAACATAAAAATTATTATAAGTTGATAATTATAGATATTACACCCAATTATCAAAAATTAAACATGATTTTATGTTTATTTTCAAATTATTATAAAATTACATTTTTAAGGTTATACGCGGGATCCGAGTCTCAAATCCAAATAATTCTTTCAAATGGTCGATGACCCTACATTTTTTTGCGATAAATAAGTTGTATGGAGATAAATTGAAATAAAAATTTGATTTGACTGTACCTATATATAGAACTTAACACGAAAATACACTCTTTTTCGAACCGTTAAATAGAATTACCTCTAAGAACTCATTATACCAAGAAAATCACATATTCGTCGCAAGTGAAAAATTATTTTGAGAAAATGGAAGAAAATTATTTATAACTTTCTTTCGAAATTTTCAAACATTATATTATTTCTTATAAAAGATCAATTTGCTATGTATCTATATTTCTGGTATGGTATGTATATTTCTGACCTCTTGAAATTACTTATTTCTGAAGATTCCAATAGCACGTTACTAAAGATTTTTATTTCTGGATTGTTAATTGAAAGGTTGAATTTTTTATTTTATTGAGTCATGTCAATGCTATCCATTTCTACTTCCAATCAGAAATAACCTTTTGGATGAATAATAGAGTTCAATAAAAAATTCAAACTCGCCTTATTTAAAAAAGAATCATTACGAGACAAAACGATAAAAATTTATCGTGAAAAATAAAAAAATAGCTTTAAAAAGATTTTAGACAATGGTTATAATCTATTAATTGCAAAATCTTATAAAACATCCAAATGGCACGTTTTATTTTTAATTTCACACTTGAGCAGTTTTTCCATGAGAAATTATTTTAGGGTGCAATCGAATACCGATCTTAATGGATTTATCAGATACCGATATTTCTAGCTTGAACGTACATTGTAAATTGTTATCGAAATACACCATTCTGGAGAGAAATTCTTGTAGCTAATCAAATTGGTCGGTTTTTCCTATCTAAAAGTATTTATACTCTACATTAATCCAATTCGAAGTCCATACCAATAATAGTTGACCTTTGTTCTACAATTAGATAACTGTACAAAAATAACTGTACATCATTTTTGTATATAGTTTTCCATTTCGAAATTAAAAAATTACATCTTAATTAAAGGGTTGCATTTTTAATGATCTTTATCCAAAAAATTCTAAAAATAATATTTCTTCACTCTGAGATAAAAGCATGATTGATTTTACTATACAATAGTCACGACTATGCCCATCATTATAAAATAGCTGATTATATTTTATTGAAATTCGTTTTTGAATATATTTTTCATTACTTGAAAAATATATATATTTAGTCGTAAAATAATGAGTATAATTGTTACTTATATACAGTAAAATCTACCATCGTGACTTTTATCAGTACAATAAAAGATATAAAATTTAAAAAAAGAAGAAAAAGCTTCGCATCGTGTTCGACCAAAAATACATGGAAAGATAGTGACATTTTCGTAGTTATATATAATTTTTTCTGAACACTGAGAGAAAAATATAAAGGATATCACTATAAAGTAACAGCTATACCGATAATCATCGATTTAAATACATTTTTACATTCTGAATATCCTCATTGATTCCCAAAAATAGTATTAAATTTTTATACATTTTTAATCCAGACTTAAAATATATTTAAGGATGTCTATCAAAAATATTGGTAATATTGGTAAAAAAAATTGTGATCAAACAATTGGAAAAGAAAATTCGCACAAAAAACCTGTCTTTACCAACTATTTAATAAAAATATTCGTAATTGAAAATTCCATTTTTAATATTGAGTAGATATGTGAGAATACAATTTCATACCTTTATTTTCAAAAAGTAATTGTTTTGCACATGAGTGACTCTTTATAAAAACTATTTACAATATTCATTAAATATTTTAAAAACTGTAGAAAAATGAAAAACTTGAGGTTTTGGGCCTTTTGTATTACTTATTAACGATAAATAACGATGAAACGTTAGCCAAAGCTTTATATAGTAATACGCCAAGCATCAACAGATTTTCTAATCTTAATCAAAACAACAACTTTAATACAAGTTTTAACGTTACTAAATATACTTTTTGAATCACCACGATAATTCTTAATTCCTAAAAATTATTTTAGTATCCACTAATTGCAGTAAAAAGCACGTTCAAAAAATATTTATAAAAAGTATTCCAACTTGACTTGGAAGTCATCCTTAAGTCTATTACAAAAATACAATTAGTTCTAAAATAAACAGTATATTTGTCACGTTACAATCAAATTTATTATCACAGTCTCTCAGTGAACTCATAGATAAAGACGTTATTTAAAAACAATTATTAAAAAAAAGTAATTTCTCACCTTAACAAAACGAGTGAAATAAAAATCGAAGCGTTTACAAGTATAAACAAACACGTTGCCGAGTGTGCGCGGTTCGTCTGACCAGTACGGAGCGTTACTACTCGCGTTCGCCAGCGAGTCGCGTTTCAGCGACGAAACGGGTATAGACCAAGGCTCGTAACGACGCATTGGACAAGTTGAAAAAGTCCATTAGTATGAAAATACGTTGTACGAGATATCCTCTTGAATAAACATGCGGTTTTTCCATCCTCCTGAAAGAAATACCAAAGTACGCCGCTGATGAAACCTGTATACGCGTCCCGGTAAATTTTTATGTACCACAAGCGCGTATTTCGCGATGGCGAACTTCCCATGACGCGGAGAGATGCCTCATTGTCGCGATCACGTCGCGCATTACTTTTTGCCGATTTCACAGACCCGACGAATACGTTTGGGCACGGTATCAGAAGCAAAGAGTATGTCCTGATGAAAAAAATGGGGGGGGAGGAAACAAAGAAGCGTCTTCCTGGTTGCTACGGAAAAATGCTCGAGACACGGATATACGCTTTTTGCTCTTTTATTATTTTTTCGTCAGCGACGAAACTTATTTTATTTCAACTTTTGTCATCTCAAGAAACGTTCGCGACACGCCGCTCACTTTTCGGCCACGATCTTGTTAAAAAAAACGAGCGCGCGGAGAGATCGCGCCCGGATTCAACGGTAATTCACTCGACGGAGCTTTGTTTCTTATTTTCCCTTTTTTTTCGACGCTTTGTACTTTTTTTTCATCAAAGGAATATGGAAATTCTGCAGGGTACACTCCGCGAAAAATACTGTACATTTTTGCATTCCATTGAATGCAACATTTTTTATTCATCACTGGCTCTCGCTCTCGTCGTGCTTATTTTCATCTTGGAACGTGTCAAGTGGTACATTGACTCGTCGGTTAATCAGGAACGAGCTTCAACCCAGTGCCATTAATTTATTCATTTTTTTTTTATATCGAACCAAGACGGATCTCCGCATTAAACAGCGCATGAGCAAAAATATGGGCCCTTCGAAATTCCTCAATTAAAATTTAAGTTACTTATACTCGTGCCAGTATAGCAAAAGTTGTTATACAAATTTTGACTTTATTTCGTAGATATACGTTCATCGGTTGATCTACCGAAAATTTGCTATTTACAAAAATATTTTAGAAGAAAAAATAAAATTTTATAATATTATTATAAATTTCGAGAATACATCGATTTTTGGGAAATTCTTTTGAATAGAATTAGGAAGGTACCATCGAAAGTATGAATATGAACATTCGTTTATAATAACGAAGGGCGAAGTATCAACACCGATTATTAAGGAGGAATTGATTTAAGAAAAGTTCGTGAGAAAATTGAATTTTTCATAATAAATTGATGATGAAATTTGGATTTTGTTTTTTTTTACAACAAATATTTCATTTTTTTTGTATCAGCTGTAATATCGATTTTCAGTTTAAGCAAACTATCCAAGCACTCACACTAATTGATATTGTTCAAAAAATTAATGATGAAAAAGTTTAGTAAACGGTTTTTGAATCTATAAACCGTATTTTCAAAATCTTATATCTTAAATATATGAAACAAATATCGACAGTGGTTTGTTCGTTTTTATATTTCGGATAAATATACTAATTTTTCATAGAAACCGATATTTTAAATTTTGACAATTCCATGTCTGATAACTCTGGAATTATCCAGTGACTCATTTCCAGTGGTGTAAATTTTTTTATAGTTGGTAATTTTTAAACGTTACTCTAAACATTTTCTTATTCAATGATTTAAACATTTAAAAATCGTTATATTGTCCAAATATGTCTGAATTGCCAAATGATTGTCTGGCTGAGATACGAATAATTTGTAACTCCTAGCAAATAGGCAGAATCTGACTTTTACGAATCGAATCGATATATCATGAATTTACTTTTTGCTGGAACTGTATGATATATACATTCTTAAAATACAGTCCGACACTTCTATAAGAACGCAAAAGCCCCCAAGGGGAAGATTTTTATGGCCCCCCACTCCGTGCGCGCTTCGCGCTCGCTGACTCGTT
>JAPYYW010004562.1:0-19137 GCA_030522545.1 Cremastinae sp. A BG-2022a
AAAAATTCTGTCTCAAAAAAATTCAAGTGATGATTTTACATTTAGTTAACACGTACAGCCAAACCGCTGAATGGACTGTCACGCGACTCCTACCTTAAATTTGACAAAGCTTCACCATCTAAAAATCGAGATATTATACATTGAAAGTCGTTGCTTTTTCGAATCTCCCATAAAGAGCCCATGTTAAAAGTATCAATTTTAAAAATTTAATATCTGAATAACTACATTATTGAGCCTTTTTCAATTTTGCAGACACGTTAACACAATGCTAACGAAGATCTGTGCAATTTTTGAATAAATTCTGTCTCAAGAAATTTCAACTGATGATTTTACATCAAGTTAACACATAAGTGGGCCCTCGTTAGAAAGATAATAGTGGTCAAAGTTGAATAGGTAATTTAAATACTAATTAAATTGCTATTAAAATCGTATAAGCGGGCGGTAGCCTAATGACCCCGAGACCCCAAAACTTTTTAGAATTTTGTCAAAAATTTGCAAAAACCTTCTTTGATACAATTGATAAATTTTTGCCTAAATTTAAAAAGGTTTCACTACGTAGAACTCGAGATATTTCCTGACAAAAATCACTATTTTCTGTACTCTCCCATAAAAGCACGTGTTAAATATTGCCATCTTCAACTCTTGATATCTTGACTTCTGGGTAGTGGAACTTCTTGAAATATCTTATTGCACAACTCTTTATTGTACTTCAAAGAAGCTTCCTCAAGTTTTTTAAAAAACTGGTAAGATTTTTTTTTCACGATTTTCACATAGCAAGTACAGGTCACTTTGGATGACTTTGAATTTTCAGTACATGTTGTTCTTTAAACAATTTGCAACAATTTGGTATGATGATAAAAATTGGGATAAAAACTTGTGATTTGGCTGTACAACAGAACTGCCTTAAAAGTATATAAAAAATGTAAAAATTTTGGTATAATATTTGTATATATATTGGAAGGAAAGATGGAAAATGGAAAAAGTAATAGAATGATATTTTTTGAAGGCGTATGGACCGTCGGAAATATAGGACGACAACGGGGCTCCATATGGATACCACTGATATGTACTTACTTGTTGTATCCGACTTCGGTCTATTTCGATGACGAGAGTACTTGGATGACAGTATTGGCGATAACAGCAGGGCTCAGTTTCGACACTTTCAGCAAACAATGGCGTTTTGTACCGAAACGAAGGAGATCGAAGAAGCAGCGATTCCTCAGGTTCACCGCTGCGGTTGTTCTCTACACTTGTGTGTGGGCGAGTATGCTGCATTGGAACGCCACGATAACCGGAAGTGACGGAGAACCGATAAAATTGTCCGAGGCTGTCAGACATTTTTTCACATCTCCCATTTGGCAGGACTTCAAGGTAATTATTTTCGTCGTTTGCCCTCTCAGGACATTACTCTTTCACCCCTCATCACCGCGTTGGCATTTTTTTAGACTAGCCTTTGGGCCATCTGGGAACAAGCGAAGCATCAAGGATTTTGGGAAACTTGGCGACAATTGATCGACTTGACTGATCCGAAGGGAGAAATCAATGCATACGCGGTGCGTATACCAATTTTTAAAAGTGAAACTCCTTATGACGTTTTGAAACGAAAAAGTGACAGGATTTATGGGACAGGCAATCCCAGCAAAAAGTTAATTCTTGACATTAAATTTTCCAAAATGTAGACTCTGGTTTCTACTAAAAAATTACCTGTAGTTTGACTATCAATTAGCAACTTGAGTATATTTTAACAATAATTTAAACATTTTTATAGTTTAAATAATTAAATAAAGACTTTTGATAAAAATTTACAAAAAAAACATGGCAAAAATTTTCCAACTATTGGGACGTTTCCTTATTATGAAAAAAGTCCAGTTAAAAAAGAATTATTAGTTGACTGGCTGCACTGATAATGCAAATATAATCGATTATTGCCTTAAACACGAACAAAACGATAAATGCAAAATGGAATCGTTTCCCACTGGTTTTAGTGGACGCTATTACCATTCACAAGTCTCAGGGAGGAACATTTAACGAGGTTGTCTATCATTATAATAAATAGATTTTTTCAGAATTCTTTTACGTTGCATTGTCACGAGTAACAACTATTCAAGGACTCTACATGGTTATTAGCGATAACGATAAAAAATTTTATCATGGTCAAAGAGCAGCTACATCGACAGCTGATTTGCAAGTTGAAATTAAAAGCCTTTTTTTCAAAACGGCTTCATACACAATAGTAATAGGCCGAGTTTGTCACCGCTAGATTAAGACTGTCAATTTACTTTATTTATTACCGAATTCTACGAGTTCATGTTTCAAGACGACACAATCGCAAAGATATTGAATTTAGGTATATACATATTTTGCCAAATTAATGAAAAAATTACAGTTTTATCATCAAAATTTGGATACATATATATATTTTAATATATATCCTCGAAATTTCGAAAATACTAAATTAAAATTACAAAATGGACGTGATCACTAACCTCGTCAGATACGACACATACAATCAAGGAGTTTCACTTCGGTTGCGAGATTTTTAAATCTAAAATTGAAAAAAATGTATGTTAGTAGAAATATTTGTTTCATTGAAAAAATAAAAATTTTGTTCAGGTTCTCGGGCTATCACAGACCGCGTCTCAGACTGAAATCTCCGCGAAGTGGAGAGTTCTGTCCAAGGAGCATCATCCCGACAAGGTCAAGGGTTCGAACGAGGAGCGTCGTAAGGCCCAGGAAAGGTTTATGGAAATCCAACAGGCGTTCGAGATTCTATCGAAGAAGAAACACCGTCGACAGAAGAAAAATCGAAGAAACGAAGAATAACGGCGGCAAAGATCAACTATTGAAGAAACTTCATCGAGAAAGGAAAAATCAAAGAATTTAAGAATAAACTCGACGAGAGTGAACAGTCTTCCGTCCAATTTATAAACAGATATTATTTTGTTGGCGCTGACATTATTGTCAGCAAGTATTCAAATCAATTTTCTTATTAATATACAAATAAACAGGACGTTGTGGAAACGTCTCACGATCTCGATTTTTATCGTACACTTATTAGCAATTAACATTTATAATATATTTAATAAATAATATATTTCACAGTTCTTGCGCGCTAGTGTTGGAGTTTAAACAATTTTTAGAGACGTAGAAAACGTCTGATCTTTTTTCGGGGTGTACAGGCGATCTTTTCCAAAAATAAATTTCCCTGTAAACATTGAGGAGAGCAAACACTCAGATGCTTTGTAATCCAGCAACTCGTAAAAATCGAGGTCACTGCTGAGAGGTAAATAACGAAAAAAATTATTTTTTTAAGATTCTGCTTATGACGAAACAAAACGAAAAAAGGAATTTCCTCAGTTTTGTGATCATCATGCTAAAATTATTTTCCCTCTCGGACGGAAAATTTCGCAAATCTGGCCTTCGTTTTTTCTCCTCACTCTCTTCCTACTCTTTCGAAAATCACTTATTCAACATTCACAGTAGAAAAATTTGTGATCGAAATCTTCGTTTCACCGAAAGCAACAGTCGAGGATTACGGAGGATCTTCGCGGATGCTACTTGCTTTTTTTCTTCAATCTTGGCGGTTTCGTGATCGAGTTCTCGATTTTCTCGTTCAAACTGGAAGCGTGTTTGTCCGTTGTCCTGTCTAATACTTCCTGGGATCCCGCCAGCGTGACTCTGAAATTTACGAAATATTGATCCAAAACTATCACATAAAAGTTGCAGCAGGTAAATATTTTTCCAAGTATTTTTAATCATTGTAAATATATATGTGTAAAAAAGTGATAGCTACAAAAACATTTGCATACTTTTTTTTCGACTTGAAAAATTTATTTTATTCTATTCACCAACAATTAAAGTTTTTAATATCTTTTTATCATTTATTTTGAAGAAATAACAATGAAAAAAAATTAAAAATGTTCGTAATTTAAATAAAAAGAGACTGCTAATGATCGATTTTCAATCAGTGCTAACTCAATTCTAATTATTTCACCTTAATTGCGGAACGCTCAACGGTCTGACGAGGCTCTTAACATTGTTGGAAGCCTCGCCAGGTTTGGGCAAGGCTGGTGTGCTTGCACAGAGAGCTGCGTTCGTCAGCTGGGACACGAGGGAAAAGCTGCGATCCGGGCCGGAAGTTGTGCGAAAAACGCGCTTGATTTTCGACCTGAAACCCGTAGAAGTCGGCGGTATCGGATGAGCAGGCACTGGCAACACCTTGACAAAAAAAACGAGGATCGATTATTTTTGGAAAAAAATAAAAAAATAAAATAAAATAATTAAGATACCAAACAAGTATTGGAGATTTTTGTTCACCTTTCCCTGAAGTACTTTCGTCGCGAGTTCAGGCTCGCTGCCCCATCGACAAGCAATATTTTTCTCCAGTGACTTGTGCCTGGCGAATCTCTCGATGACGTCGGCGCAAACGTGTCTCCCGCAGTATCTTGCCCATTGCTCCGCTCGTAAGCCTCGGCCGTGATCTCGCATTGTTGGATTCGCACCTGAACACGGACAAAAGAAACTTTTAATATTTTTTTTCCTCCTCAACGTTCTAAGCAAATGTTAATCGTGCGTAAAGAATAAGCATATGGAGTGAGACGAACCAGCGAAGAGCAATATCTTCGCGCACTTGGTGCGTCCTTGGAGGGCGGCTTTCATCAAAGGCGTGAATCCGAGAATGTTTCTTGCGTCGACTTCGATCCCCCGACATCTCTGGAGAAGAATGTTCAGACATTCAGCCTGTCCTGAGAATAATTATAATATTATAAATACTGACGAAAAAAATATAAAAAAGAATATTTGTAAAAATAAACTATAATACATATCCTGTCCTATATTTATTCCTATTTGAAAAAAGACATGAGGCCTCTAATCGATTCATTGGAATAGAGAGCATTATGCAAAGTTATATGAAGTATGCGTCTAGAACAACAGCAAAATATCAGTTCAAACATGTCAAAAAGGAAAAAGCGGCCGTTGAAGAGCCCTTGTTCATTTTTTAAAAAATCTTTAAAAAGCACCCTTAATAAAGTTGATTTCGTCATGAGAAAGGAAAGATATTGCTAATTGAAATTTTCATGGGTCCACGAGACCCAGTGCGACTGACCAAATTTTTTGAAATTTTTTAAATTCGATTTTAAGAGCCTATTTGATCGGAAATTTTCCGTAGATAACGAAAATGTTACTTATTCGAGGCGTAATCCAAGAATTCGTGTTGAAAAATTCAAAAAAGTGATGGAAGAGTCAGTTTTTTCGATTTTTCAATATGAATTCTTGGATTACGCCTCGAATAAGTAGCATTTTCGTTATCTGCAGGAAATTTCCGATCGAATAAGGTCCTAAAATCGATTTTAAAAAAATCCAAAATTTTTGCAAATTTTTGAAGGTATACCCTTCCCATTTTTTCAAAAATCTTCAAGGTGTCATAACTTTTTGAAAAATTGATGAATTAACTTGATTCTTGCGCCATTCGCTTCGTTTTGCAAAAATCTTTAAAAATCCCCCTTCATAAAGTTGATTTCGTCATTAGAAAGGAAAGATATTGCTAATTGAAATTTTCATGGGTCCACGAGACCCAGTGCGACTGACCAAATTTTTTTAAATTTTTTAAATTCGATTTTAAGAGCCTATTTGATCGGAAATTTTCCGTAGATAACAAAAATGGTAATTATTCGGAGCGTAATCCAAAAATTCTTGGATTTATTTCATATACTGAAGAAAAAAATATCGAAAATTGATCAAATTCTCATATTTTTCAAAATATCGCTCATGCATCCTGAATGTAATGACTGAGAGCTTATACTCTGAATATAAATATAGAAATAAATATAAACATAATTACCGGCTTGGGCGGCGAAATGGAGAGGCGTGTTACCCTCGTTGTCGGGTAAATTAGCATCAATATCTGCGAAGGATAGAACGATCTCGAGCATCGCTGGTGAGCCATTCCCAGCCATGTAGCTGACCGCTGTCTGCGAGCAGAAATAAATGTCCCAATTAATTGCGAGGCAATAGGACAATTAGCGACCGTTAATTGATGACAACGATGAGGAAAGAATTATTATTACCCGTTGATCGATCCAAATCGTTATTTTTTTAAAATCATAAAGTAGGCTGGCTCTCGTCTATCAGGAATCAATTTATCAAGTGCCATTCTACATCGGCTGTGACGATGTATACCATCCGGTATATCCGAGAGCTTATTACTTTATACGTGCGTCATATCCCCCTGCGACGCCAGACCGCACGGTAAACGTTTTTATTACGCGAACGCTAATAACGCAATAAGCCATAAAAATACTATTCTTAGTTCGGAGGGAGCAGAGAGCAACGTGAGAGTAAAAAAAGACTCGTGAAAATGCTTCTGCGGGGAAAAAAAAAATTCTTGTAAACTTTGACGTCTGAAGGGTGTATTTTTTGATTTAAATAGCGCATTTTCGATTTCGATTTCGTAACTCGCGAAGGACGCGAGTCGTTTGTTCTCTCGTCCTGATTCGATATGCTTGACCGTCACCGGATCCTCGATCCGTTGTCACACTGACCCCGTTCGTGGACTCGCGGCGCGAAGGTTGATTTTGTTCTCCGTGCCGTATATACGCTCATCGTTCGATATCTCTCCTGTGCATATTTGCCCACGTAAATGACGACATTTTGCAGAATCTTGACGCGAAAGATAAATTTTGTCGAGGGTCTCTTGTTTCGACTCGCTATAGGATAACGTGTTCCATTTATTTCCGCGCTGAAAATCCTTCACGAAGGAGGAAACAACGCGAGGGAGCGTGTGCGAAACGCTTAGCGATGAGTCGTCGTAACACTTCGTTCTTCTTTTTTACTGCACATTTCTCGAGTAAACGGGATATCCAATCATCCGGCACGAAAGCCACTTCGAGTCTAATCAACTTTCGTTCCGCCGCCCGCGATCGATCCGACCCTTCTTTCCATTTTCTCACCTCCCTCATTGTTTTTCTTCGCGCTCCCGCCTGTATCTTGGGAACTTTCTTCGATTTGACCTTTTTTTTCGCGAGGGCGCGTTTTTTTTTTCGAGCTCGAGTTGGTGGTCGGGGCTTGAGACTTTTTCGAACTCACCCTGCCGCTCGAGTCCATCGCGTTCACTTCCACACCTCCCAGGCCCGACCTTCGTATCCTCGAGATCAGGTCGAGAAGATCGCGATCGTCCGCCTCCCGGGAAGCCCTCAGAAGCGCCCGAGAGTCCCCGGAAGCCGAATCCCACGTCGCTGGCACCTTCTTCGTTGTTTTTTCACTCCCGTTGAAATCTACAAAAAGAAATTCACATTTTTTACTATCAATGTAGACTTTTTTTCTTCTTTTAAGCCAATACAACCGAGACAGTCTATTCAAAAGTTAAATGTAAAATCATCTCTTAATTTAGATATTAATTTTTAAACATGGCTAGTTTTAACACAGATTCTCGATTTCTAGATAGTGAATATTTGTACAATTTAAGATCTGTGCAAATTTTTAACAAAATCTGTCTCAATATGGTTTTGCGATTATACTTTAAATAAATATACGTCATTAAATAATAAAAATGAAAATGGTAGAATATTGTAAAAATTTAATAAATTAAGAGACTTTTATAAAAAAAAATTGTTATTAACGGCAACACATTATGCAAAAGAGAAATATTTTAATTTTACCTCGAAGCACTCCTTTTGTGTAAACTTTGGCCTCGTGGACGGCCGTTTTTCTGAACGGCGCTCTCTTCTCCTCGAAACTCGTGTCCGAGCTGAACGAGACGGATTTTTTAACGCCAAGATTTTTTTTCTTCCTCCCAGCGTCGTTGAGATTTTGGCAACTGGGTGACCTGCGGAGATTCCGATCGTCCTCGAAATCGCTGGACAACGCACCGGTGTTTCTTCTCAAGAGGGTGAAGCGCGATTTCTCTTTTCCACCAGGATCCAATAAATTGGACCCTGGACTCTTCCTGCCACCGGAATTCCTCGAATTCGTCAGACTCGCGAGAAAAGCTGTGGATTTTCTCAGAATTCCGTTGGTGGACGTTTTGCTGGTCAGCTTGTTAAGATTTACCGGAGTCACTCCACTTCCCGAAACTGCAATCATTCCCGAAAGATCTTTTTCGATAATTGTCGGTTTCACGATAAAATTAACACATTTATTTATATTTTTTATATCGAGAACTTTGGATTTTCCGGACGCGCGAATTCTCTCGGTTCTTCCTCGTTTTGGCACGTGAAGCACAGAAATGTGATTCTCACGAACGGGGTGACGAACTGCATCGAGACCGTTCTGCGAAAACTGGACGTGGCCAAAAACTCTGGCTCACTCGCCAAATGTGCAGTTTCTATTTATACCTGTGTACTCGGTGTTAATTTTTAGCGAAAATAGATACAAAAATAGATGGGTATTATTTTCGAAGTTGGGACAAAACTTTGGGTTTCTCTCTCGGGGGAAATCTCCGTGGCAATTGTGTTCCCAGTGACAATTCAAAATTTATTCCAAGCTCACGATTATAACCGTCATATATACCTTTCGCTCGACGAATCGAGAGACTCGCGTGACACGCCGGCTCACACGAATTCTGTATACATTCGAATCTATTTGTGCAATCGTTCGCGAGCGTACAGATTATAATACAAATGAGCAGGGATGAAAACTTGGTCGCTCGCCAAGCAAACCAAGTGTCATTAACATTATCACGAGGTTTTCTCGAGTCAGCGACTCTCGAGTCTTATCTCCAGTGTCTCGACGTTTGTAATCCTAGAGGAATTTTTTTTTTTCACGATCAACAAACGAGCGAGAGCGATCCCCGAGAATCAATTTTATTTTTTACCTGACTTCAAATTAGTCGGGACTGAGGAGGACTTTGGCAGACTTCCGGATATTTCCTCGAAATTTTGAGAATTTTTCCAGCTCGAGTTCTCGCCGGTGTTGGAGGCTCGTTTCTCCCAATTCGAGCGACGATTCCTCGGTCTCGACTCGTCGCAAGCGTTGCTCGGAAGAAGCTCGTTCCTCGCGAAATCGAAGCGTCCCTTTCTCGTCGAATTTCCACCGAGGGGACTCGTCTCGCGTATCGTGAAGTTCCTTCGCGACAGCTCGCCTCGCACAGCCGCGATTTTGTAATTTGTCGGGGAAGAAGACGAGACCGAGTGGCCACGAGGCCTCGACGCTCTGATTTCTTTACCACGCTCTTGGTTCGTCGCGTGTTCCTCGATTATTCGCCTTACTTTCTGCAAAAATTAACAAAATTTTTATAACTAAATGGACAAAGATTGTTGTCTCATCAATATACGAATTGATGCTTTAAAATTTTATGAAATTTTCACTAATCACTCCAAATAGTAACATTGACATTCTTCAATTACAAAAAAAACCATTTTTCTCATATTTATGAGAAAATTTATTTCAATTTACACAAAATTGTCCGTAAATACTTAATAAAGTAACATCCCGATGATCAATTGTTTAAAAAATTTGCTTGTCCTGATTCGTAAAATTTCACAAAATATTTTTATAACGAAATGAACAATTTTTCTATATTATATGAAAATGTCGATAAACAGGAAAAATTCGCTTGTCTCACTTCGAAATATATTTAGCATGTATTTTCATTTCATTTCAAAAATAATATTTTGACGAAAAATAGAATTATTTTTCAATGTTCCAACACGACATCAAAATTTATGCGGAATTTGACAAGTTTTCACATTGTGTATATAGCAGTAAAAATTTCCTAATTTGAAGATAGTGAAACCGCCTCAAATATTTCTCCCATTTTAATAAGATTTTTCGTAATAAATCAATCAGTTTAATAACTCACTCTTAATACGAAAATGATAACAGTACGACAATGAGTTCGAGCAGGTCTTGTATGAGAAATACATTTCCAAAAAATATTTGTCTAGTGATTTACCTTTAATTTTACGTAAAAAAAAATATAGATGAAAACTTGAAACGTGTTGGCACTTCCTTAACGAGACAAAATAAAAATTAAAATAAAAAAAGAAAGATAGCACCCACGAGAGAATAATTGCACAATTCGAGAACGAGACGAACACACGCGCTTCGCAGGACCAAGTGTAAAAAAATAAGAGAAAGATGAGGGTAAGAGACGAGCGGAGTCTTGGTCTCGACTCTGCGTGTATTGCACAAATGAAACGATCGCTATTTATAAGATGAGTTTAAACTCGCTCGCTCTCCCTCCCGCCTCTGTCTCGAGCTATTCAAAAGCGTGTACACACGTACGCGCACGACACGAGTTACAAAAGTCTCGAGTATCAAAATCACGAGCTTATCTACGTGCGAATTGAGCGGTTCAGCTCATTGTTGCCCTTTTTTTTTCTCTGTCTCTTCTCGTCCACGCGCAGTCATTTGTCCGGCACAAAGTTCCATTGTGCTTTCATTGTTCCCCGCACATATTTTTTATTTTAAGAATAAGACAAAAGGCACTGGTTTAAAAAATTTTTTTAACGACTTGACAAGCATTTACGTTCCCGCTCCGGGAAGACAATGGCCCTGTCAAGTTGAAAGAACGTTCTATTTAAATGTCTCGAAAAATAGAAATTTAGAGAATAAAAAATATATCAAAAAGTCTTTTATTAATCTTGCATTGAAATTTTATATAATTGTTTGCTCAGAAAACCAATGAATGTTATCAAGATAAAATAAGTCTAATTTTCTTCTATCTATGATTTATCTAATTTTTTAAAACCGGCTTTTATTGGGTATCTTCTGATCGACTGTGTTACATAAAGTCATTTTTATATTTATTTGCATATTTGTATGTTTAAAATTTTGTTTTATTTGTATTTTTAATTTCATATTTGTAGTTTTTGTTTTTAATAAAACTCACTTGATGGGTCGTCGGTTGCTGTACCGACGTTACAGAGGGAACGGTCATTCTGACACTGTTACTGAGATATGCAGCGGAGTCTGATATGTTTCCAATGGTGCTGGCGGGGAGGCCTGTCATCGCTTTATTCGTCGTCGTCGTCGTCCCGCCACTAGCGAGCCTCCACCGCTGTCCAATATTTTTGTTGTCGTTCCTCGATAACGGAGACACCTCGGCAACGTGATGCATCAGGGGCTGGAATTGATTCGTCTCTTTTTCAAAATAATTTAATAAATGCAAAATTCATCGAAAGGGCAAACAACGTCCGTGCACTGGAAAACGAAATTTGGTTGATTCAACAAAATATTTCTTTCAATACGTTCAACGATATTATTTTAATTGAAGTTTAATTATTTCAAATAAACAAGTGTTGTTTCGACGAAATATTTTCAACTAAATCATCTCTCAGTGTGTGTGTATATATGCACGGTCAAACAGATTATTATTCCCATTTATATAATTTTACTCAAAATTGAAATTGATTCGTCTCTTTTTCAAAATAATTTAATAAATGTAAAATTCATCGAAAGGGCAAACAACGTCCGTGCACTGGAAAACGAAATTTGGTTGATTCAACAAAATATTTCTTTCAATACGTTCAACGATATTATTTTATTATTTCGAATAAACAAGTGTTGCTTCGACGAAATATTTTCAACCAAATATTTTTCAACTAAATCATCTCTCAGTGTGTATATATGCACGGCCAAACAGATTATTATTCCCATTTATAAAATTTTATACTGTATTTCCTTTTTTAAATGGCGATACCATCGGAATCGCACGCACAACGCGGCACTTCTGTCAACGACGCTTTTGGAAAGCTTCCAAATACTCCTACACACGTGACACAAAAAATACGACGCTTTTTTTTTACTAAAAAAATTGTCACGTATATTTTTTAGCAAAAGGAAAAGTTGATAAAAGGCTTCAACAATAATCTCGAGCAAACTTAAAAAGAAAAAAGTGGTAACTCTTCATTGAATATGTTTCATTTTATCGTAGTTTTAAAGTACATGGAAAAATATTTAAAAAATTCTTTTTTGCTCGATACAAATAGTCAAAAATTGATATATGAATAATTTGAAAAACTGTACAACGATATTTCAACTCGTTTTATATTGTACGTATTGTATTGAAAATATGTATGTATGTCTCCGAAACTCGATAATCAGAGATATTATTAGAAACATGTGTTCGTCGTATATTTTTGGCATTTCAGTATTTTAAAAATAAAATCGTAGAAGAGGATTGAAAGTCATTACAAAAAATTTGTCATTTTCGATGTTTTGAGATAGAAAAGTCACGTAAAATGCGTACATTAACGATAAATTAAAGATAAAATGATTTTGTGAACATTTTATACAAATTGCTTCGAAATATATTATTCAAAGATTAACACGTAGGAATCGATATTGTTAAGATCGTAATTTTTTAAATATTTACACTTATTTATGAAATTTAATTGAAAATTTCACGAAAATGTATTATAAAAAAATTTGAAGCTGCTTCTAAACACGAAGAGCGATAAAAAGTGGAAAGATCGATGAAAAAAAAAATGTATCGAACTGAGGGAATCGTTTGAGCGTGGGCGAGCCGATTTTCTCTTTGGAGTTTGGCTCTTCTCCATCCATCCGGAAGCTCCGGGCTGATTAGTTTTCGCGAGCGTACGTATTCTCTGACGTTGATTGAGCTCGCGCGCGCCTTCGCTCGACCGCTGCGAAAAATCCTGAGCGAGCAAAAGCGAGACGAGAGAACGCTGCTCAGTGACGTTTCGCCACGATCCTAAATCCGTTTTCCTCCATTATATTTAACCCTCGTCGTTTACAAAATTGCCCACGTCACTATACCAATTTTTATCAAATTTTTTCTTTCCAAATTTCTTTTTTCAAGATTGAGTGATGTACGAATTATTCAACCAATCATTTCTCCACGTATATTCATATCGTTTTCACGCTTTTTTCGGCTCCCTTGGGATTTTTAATATATAAAGTTTTATCGTTTTCTAAGGAATTCATTGAAAATTAGCATAAACCTTCTTCGATATTACATGCCTTGTGTATCAATTTTTGAGAGGATTCACCACATAGGAATTGAGATATTTATTGTTAAAAATTGCCATTTTTGGTACTCTCCCATAAGGGTTAATCTTTTTTAAATTTAGCATAGCTTTTTATTGTACTTCCTTAGAAGCTTATTCCTTTAATTTTAAAATAAAATTGGTAAGATATTTTTTTTTCATGATTTTCATGCGTAGCAAGTACAGATTTTCTATAATGAATATCTCAAATTCTATAGAATGTTGAGTAACAAGTGTTCTGGCAATGTTTCTAAAATTTTTATATTTAAGTATCAGTTCCTTGAAATAGTTATCCTTCAGATACCTGATACTAAATTTTTCGCGTTAATTCTCGTCCTTTTATTGCCACTTAATAGAGTGCCAGAAACGTAGAAAAAATTCTATTGCTGAACAGGCATGGGCGAAGCTCGATACTTTTCTGTAGACGTGAACGTAATTTTGCAATAAACATGATCCATTGAAAAATTTTCATTTTTCAGGAAAGTATCGAGCTCTGCCTATGTTGCTGAAAATATTTTTACCAATCGATTTTTAACCCCGTTTAACTACATCTTTTACCAAACACACCTGTGTTATTATTTTACACCATTTTCTTTTACCATTCACACAATTTGGTTAATACAGCGAAATTTTTTACAGTGTATGCAGAGAAACTTGTTCAAATTTAATACACATGTGCACATGGCATAAAAGATATGGTTTGTGCAAAATTTAAACAAATTCCTAAAAAAAATCGTTTCTAAAACCTTAATGCGTCGATAAAAAAAAGGTTTCCTTCGGCTCTTAAAAAAAAAACTGAGAATAATGAGACGCGGGGAGAAAAGAGGTTTATCGAGTGCCTCATCGTGTACACAAACGTCAAGTGTCTGGCTCGAGAGATAAGAGCCTCGAGCCGGTGCGAGAGAGACCAGGGCCAAGAGGGCTCGGGCCACGGACACGCTAATATTTTCATTCTACATCTTTTTACCATTTTTCAAAACTAGGACTGCTAAGTTTTTTCTCAGGGTACGACTTACACTATAAATCGCAAATGTTCCATATAAATATTTAGGAATTTACTGCTCGTAAAATTACGATTGGACAACAATTAGCAACGAATTATCTTAATTTACTTAAGCTCAAAAATCACATGTCATGGAGATAAATTGAGATGACAACTTTTTATTTGACTTTACCCATAGGTAGAACTACATATATAGAACAGGATATTTAAAGTTGTCGAAATTTAACCAGTATATATACGTAAAAAGTAAAATCTATAAAATTACAGGTAAATATACCATAAAATTTATTTCCCAGTCGATTTGCGGTTCGAAAATCTCAACTGAACGCTGAGTTTTTTAGCAAAAGTGTTCTATTTCCTCGTCGTTTCGATCGCTCGAGTTTGAATTGAGATTTACGAGCGTTTTTCATCGTCCGGTACGTCGTGGAGAGCGCGAGCTACCGTTTCAATTAACATTTACCTACGAAGGTTCAAGCGTGTTTGCGGACTCCGAGGTACGAAACGACGACTCTCCCTTAGCCAAAACATGAACGATTCGACGATGCGATACCGCGTCCTTCTTTTATGTCCCTCGAAAAATAATAATAGAGACAAAATATAAAATAACATGTACCTGTTTTATCTTGAATCGTGGCCTTTCGAGCAAACTCGAATCCTCTATTTTTCGATTAAGAACCATGACACTTCCGGTCTACGGAATATCTTTTTCTCCCGGCGTTATAAACTGAAACACGATTTTTAAACGAACCTCACTATATTGTTTTTTTTATTATTGTACTATTTGTATTTTATATTTCGAGCAAACTATTTCATCGATTTTATCAATAAAACATCTATTTAAATTAGCTATAAGTACACGTGTTTCAAAAAAATTTCGAAAATAATGAGCAAACTTGAATCCTTTATTTTTCGATCCAAAAACCCGACTTTTAAACGATGGTCACGAAATTTGATTTTACTGTTTTACAATTTGTACTTTGTATTTCGAAGGAACTGTTTTATCGATTTTATTGATAAACGATCAGAGCGTTTAGTCGATAAAAATGAATGAAGGACGCGAATTTTTTTATTTATTTATTAAACTTACTCGAATGTATTTGTTTAAGAACAACGATACTTCGATAATACGATAAATCGTGCGATAAAAAATATTATTTAAAGAATAAGAGTCGCGAGATTATTTCGTATTTGGAAAATGGAAAATTTGAAGACGATCGATGGAAATTTAAATAGTGCGCGCGCGGTTCGAGATATTTGAGCATTTATCGA
Organism: Cremastinae sp. A BG-2022a; assembly: GCA_030522545.1. Lineage (NCBI taxonomy): Eukaryota > Metazoa > Arthropoda > Insecta > Hymenoptera > Ichneumonidae > Cremastinae sp. A BG-2022a. Next base: position 15,223 of record JAPYYW010004562.1, read on the forward strand.
GAAAAGGAGCTGCAGTATACCGATCAATAGATGTGTTTTTGTATCGGAAGATTTTGAGGGCCGGAGGCGTGGAAAAATACGCGATGCCGTGATTGCTCGTCGACCAGTGACTAAACTTTGAAATTGGAATTTCCACCCCTTAGGCAAAGTGGCGCTTCGGGGGTCGCTTCCTCCGGTGCTGCTGGATTTTTAACCATGAGAAGATTGTTAACGCATGCGCGAGTCCTCGCCAGGTGTTAATTCACGATACATAAATCCTTCCTCGGCGAGATCACGATTGCACGCTTTTTTCGCACCCTCGCGAATTTTTCCCTCGCGAGAAACTCATCCCTCGAAAAAACTTGATAGAAATAACGAGAAAAAACAAACGATCTGAAACAAAATGATAACGAAATGATATAATAAATAAAAGAGAATTGCACGAAAATGAAAAAAGTGTAATTCTTTCCAAACTTTTTCATAAAAATGTCAAAATAATCGTGAATGCTATAGAAAAATGTTTCAAACGAAAATTTTAGATTTTTAAGAAGCTTTAAAAAATATTATACGATTTTTTTTTATAAAATGAATAGTTTTTATTATTCGTAATAATCTTTGTTACTTGAAATTAAACGTAGAAGAGTATATAGAATTAACGAGAAAAAAAACGATCTGAAACAAAATGATATAACAAACAAAAGAGAATTGCACGAAAATGAAAAAAGTGTAATTCTTTCCAAACTTTTTCATAAAAAATGTCAAAATAATCGTGAATGCTTTAGAAAAATGTTTCAAATGAAAATTTTAGGTTCTTAGAAGCTTCAAATAATATACGAATTTTTTCTTCTATAAAATTAATTCTTAATAATCTTTATCATTTGAAATTAAACATGTTTCTCTTGTAGTATTTCGAAAAGTAAGCATTTTTAATAATAATGTTTTACACAAAATTGTTGATTTTCAGAAAATAAAAAACAAAACCTTGAAAAAATACTTTATACAAGTACTTATTTTCGATTAATTTGTGCTTGTTGAATTTTTTTGTGAAAAAGGACTAAAAAAAATTTGCTCATCAGAAATTGATACAATTTGATAATAGAAAAAAGTTTGATACTCAGAACATGATCACAAATGTGTTTTTCGGTCGAAAATTTGAGTAAGAAACGTTAATCAGCAACTTTTTTTTTTGCAAGTAAGTTTTTTTGCAAGTATAAAATACGGAACGCAATAAAAAGAAAAGTTAGTTCGTTATATTTGAGAAATGGGAGAATAAAAAAAGTTGAAATCGTTTTCGGACTCAAGGTCAGATGTGATGCACCGGGAGGTCTGCAATACACAGTTTGCGAAGATATCGACGAAACGGCTCGTCCGATAAAATTCACGGAAGGCGCGAGAGCGGAATCCGAGCGATCGTGTTCGGCACGAAGCACGACTTCGTGTGCGCTCCGCGTATATACGAAAACGTATAACGAAAATCCTCATTTGACTATCCGCCGGTACGCGTCTCTCTCGCTCGTCCGCGCCTTTGCGTGTTCTCGGCGTTTCTGTTTCTCTCTCTCTCTCTCTCTCGTCGCGACTCGCTACCGGACTATTTTCGTAGCGTGTTCGCGGCCTCTCTCGGGGATCGACGTTGGACGCACATGACACGCGTACGAGAGATATCTGGGTTAATCACGGGACGCGAGACCGGGAAAAGCACGTGAGAACGCGACCAATCTTTCACCCGTCCATACGTATACGATGATCGACAACACGTAATGAGAAATTTCGAAACGCGATTAACCCTCGAACTTTTCTTATTTTTTCGCAATTCCCATTTCTCATTTTCCGCTAATTATTCGTCCCGATGAATTTCCCTACGGACTTTCTTTAATTTTTTTTCGCGGTAAAAATGATTGGCTTCGCGGTCACTCACCCCCTATTCTCGAGATAGAAAATAAGCCTCTCTGCAAATACAAATAGCCACGACTCGAGGCCGAGACCTTGTCCCGGGAATGAATAAAAAGTCTTTCGCACGCGACAACCAACAAAGCGACGATTAATTATGCCAATTGCCCTCATTCTTTTCGGGATCGTTTCTCTCTGGAGTGTTATATTTCTTATTTCCTTCGAGTTAATCAATTTTCTTACCTCCGGCCGCGTCGTTTGATCATCTCAGAAACGAGAGTTCTCCGTTCTTGCCGCGTGTCGCTGCTCCATAAACATATCCCGCGGAAATTCCCTCGCCTGCGATCCAACCTTTTCGACCGTTACTTCCGACGAATGTAAATATTATTCATAGTAAAACGTGCTCGGGCTCGCCGCTATCGGACGCGCTCGTATTTTGTCAATTTTGCGGCTAAACATTTTTCTTCGCAAAATTTAACAAAGAATCGCGAGTACGTTTTACGTGTAAATTCACGCGCGAAAATCTTATCCCTGGAAAACGCGTCGCAGGCGGCAGAAAAACGCTCACTAGAAATTTTCATTCACTGTTTTACGTGTCTCTCCGTTTTGACTCGACGCCACGATGACGAACTTTTATTTTGTTTCACGAAAAACTACGAAACTTTATTCACAGGGATTAATTTCAATTATCGAGCGGCCATTTTGCTTTTTTTTCAAACGGTCATCGAACAGAGGTTTGTCGCTTTTTGCTCTTCCGTCCGTCATTGTTTATCGTCGACTGGCGTGCGGAAAATCGAGTCACCTTCGCGTCGCGTTTCGGGCGAGAATTTGTACGCGCGTGCAACGTCGTCGCGAGTGGACACAAACTGAGGGAAGACAAGCGTGTCGCGCGGCGTAGGCCACTTCTCACGTGTCTTCGCACGTAAAAATCTGGCTCGCGCTGCTCTAATCGGAATAATCTAAATAAGGGGCTGTAGAAAAATAAAACAAACGAAAGGTAATTACGAATTTTCTGAATACAATTAATCTACGCCTTTTTTATTCTTTCTACGCAACGCACGAGCTCGATTTTTCGAAGAAAAAAGCGAGATTTGAATTTTTATGAATTCTTTTTAAACGAGAAAATTATACACGTTAAAAAAAACGACTCAATATAAAATTTTTTGGTAAAAGTAAGGCGCGTATATTATTTATTTTTCTAAACATTTGTGAGTTTGGTCTCTGGACAAATAAATAGTGGAATATTTTAGGCGAATTCCACTTGTCGCCCGCAAAGCCTTTGTCATATCCTTGTTACATTGGTTTTGGGTCTTTGTGAGCGTTTTGGACGATAAGTGGAACGCGCCCAATTTTTCGTGCAAAAATGTCACGATTGCAAAGAAAAATATATTGCTCGCTTCTGGAAAGAAAATAGTAAGGGTGTTGAGTTTATAGAGCGAAAAATCTAAAGTATAACGACGTTTTTCTCCCATACGAAGTCGTTTGAGGGCAAAAATTTATTAAGAGAAGTTACTGCTGATCGACTGAAGAAAAACATTTGAAATTAAAGGTCATTCAATGACACGTCTAATTTTTTTTTTTTATTTGATGAAGCTTCTATAACGCCATAAAAAAATGAATGCAAAATTTTTACTTTGATTAGGAAGCTCGTTACTGAGATATTTATTATACAAAATAGCAATTTTAAACTGTACTCTTATTATGGGAAGGTATAAAAAATTGACATTATTTTTAACAATTAATATCTTAATGAGGAGCTTCCTAATCGTGAATTTTTCACACAACCTTTTAGAGATGTTACTCAATATAGTGTAAAATTTTCAATAATTTTCCATCATTTTCGATTTTGAAGACAACACATCCTTAAGGTATAGTACAACCGCAAAACCGTGTTGAGACAGATTTTCTTAAAAATTTGCACAGGTCTTCTTTAATGTCACGAGTGACAAAGCGGCCGCTTTTTTGACGTTTTAATTGATATTTTGCTGTTCTTCTAGACGCATTCTTCATGCAACTGATTCGCATAATGCACTCTATTCCGATTAATTG
>JAPYYW010004563.1:0-10959 GCA_030522545.1 Cremastinae sp. A BG-2022a
AAAGTGTTGTTTCTGCAAGTCGATTGTGTTATTTTTAACACCAGGTTTTTTGACCACCTACATTTTCTCGATTTACACCGCAGATTTTTTACAGTGTATTGAATGAATTTAGTGAAATTTTTCAATGAAATAATTCATGATGCGATCAACTTAATATACATTTGAATCGAATAATTCAAGTTATGTCTTTCAACTGAATATTTAGTTCCTTCAACGTATATTGCGGATTTCATTCAATTTAATAATTAATCCTTGATAAAATATGCCGTATTTGAACGATATCCATTGGATTTGACAAAATATCTCTTTAATAAAACCCTCAAATTGTTTGAAGAATTCATAAGTTGTATTTCTTGTAAATATGAATTAAGTACCAATTATTTACCAATTAATAAATATATTTTACTTGCGCTTGCTAAAAAAATAAAAAATCATATTTCGTATCATAAAAAAATTAAGCGTGAAACTTCAAGATCACATTTTTGTTAAAAAATTCTCAGATTGCACAGTGGGGTAATAATCGGTAGAGTGCTTGCTTTAGAAAATATAGGAGGTAGGCAGGTTCAAATCCCAACACAACCAAAAAATATTTTCCAGCACCATAGATACCGAAAGCACTCAGGAATAAGGGGATGCTGTGCTACCAAAAATGGCGAAATCCGTAGCATGGCTGAGTATAATAAATTATTTTGTGTTTTTCGCTAAAAAAATATCTTCTTGCGGCAACTAAATTCGATTTATTTGATTCAACGAAACTTGCGTTTCGCCGCCCGTGTCCGCTCCACTTTGCTTTGAGTCAAACGAAATTTAGTTGATTCGAACAAACTTTTTTCTCAGTGTGGAATACGAGCGAATTCTTGTCGACGAATTTAATTTTTATAAATCGTCACAGCGAAAAGAGTTAAATTTTTATGAAAGAAAACTTCATGCATTATTATTTCTATACATCAGACACACGATATCATTTCATTTTTCTCGTTCTCCTCGCTGATTCCCGGAAAATTTCTTTTTCGCTCGAGCTTCATTTATTTTGGAGCGAGAAAACGCGCTTTCTTGTACTATACGTCGGGCACCTGTTGAATTTAGTCTTGCAAAAGCCTGGCCAGTCACTCAACTTGATGAAAGAACAAAAATGTCCGCGACGACATCACCGCGACTGTGAATAACGAAGTAAAACTCTCCTAACAAAATCATTATTCCGGTGAATGTCGGTCAGGTGCACGGGGTCAAGGTTTTATCTCATTGGATGAAGTGAACCAACATCGAAATATTTTATTATTAGCAAAGCACCATCATTGAGTTTCCAAGTCATCGTGTGCTCTTTTCAGTTTAAAAATTCCTTATAAGGTATTTCTATAGTTTTATCGATTATTTAGGATTTTGTTAAAAATTGGAAAGGTCATTCTTTGCTATGTTACGCATGTCCGTAACAAATTTTAAGAGGTTTCAATTGATATTGAGATATTAAGGTTTCAATTGAAATTGAGATATTGAAGTTTCAATTGAAATTGAGATATTTAGTGTTAAAAATCCCTATTTTCAGTGCTCTCCCGCATTAGAGCTCGTGTTAAATATTGCCATTTTCAATCCTAAATATCTTGAAATCTAGATGGTAAACCTTTTTAAAATTTAGCATAGCTCTTTATTATACTTCAAAGAAACTTCCTCAAGTTTAAAAAAAATCCTAAGATTATGATTTTTTTAATTTTCATACATACGTAACAAGTACAGGTCACCTTGGATGACTTTGAATTTAGAGTATGTTGTTCTTGAAAAAATTTGCAACAACTTTTCTTGATTGACGTAAGCTCAAAAATCACATGATATGGAAATAAATTGAGATAAAAACTTTTGATTTTACTGTACCTATAAAACTAACGTGATGCTAATAGTTTTATTTTTTACGTTTATAGAGTAATTTCTGAACATTTTTTTACTTTATATTTAAATTCGTTAAATTGAATAATAAAGAAATTCTATAATTTATAGAAATTTTCCAGTAAATAGAATTTTTTTTTTTCGTAATTTGTAATTTTTAGTAATAAATGTATGCATATAAGAGTACGTGTTAAAAGTTGCAATTTTCAATAATAAATGTGTCAACTTCGACAAAGTGGAGTTTCCCAAAATTTTGCACAAATTTGTACAACATCAAAGAAAATTTTTTTGTCAGATTTTCAAAAAAAGAAAAATCTAGCATTATTTTTATTATATATTTTTCATAATCACATAAACACGACCTTAGGACTTTTTATTTAGAGTATATTATTCTTTATAGTCAATTTGCAATAACTTTATTCAATGAACTTAAACTGATAAATCACTTTGTACGAAAAAAGAAAAGATAAAAAACTTTTAATTTGATTTTTAATCATTATTTTTATTTCATTTGATACAGTACATTCACCGAAAATATTTCTAAAATTACCCTCATAACTTATACGTTTTTCATGATTCGATATAAACCTTTGATAATTAATTTAAAAGTTGATCAAAACTCTTTTTAGCCATTTAATCATCATTTATTTTTTAAATTTGATCGAAATAAAATATACCTAGAATTTCAACATAAATTCTCGTGTTAAAATTACCCATTGAGAAATTAAATAACTCATTGAAATAGTTAATGACCAGTACATTTTTTTTGCTCGTTCGATCCATGCAATTATTGTCCCATAACTCTTATACATTATTAATTTAATCAATGAATAATTATCAACCAATCAATATATTATAATTATTAAATTGGATTTAATAATATTAAATCGCATTATTACAAAGATTATAAAAAAAAATTATTAAAAAATTTGTAATTTAAATTACGAGATGTTGATTGTAATGTCAAGACTTTGGAAACAATCCTAGTATAGTGGGTTCAGCATGGTTTCAGTGAGGGAAAAGTTGATTACAAGGAAGATTTTTTTGTCAGGTATTTATGGAAAAAAAGGGATCAAAAGTCTGCCTTACCTTTCAAGTACGCAGATGTGATGGCTGCGTGCAAATAAATACTATATATAGATGCGAACTGAGCTTCGTAATTGGATTTTCCTTTTTGCCATAGACTCATAAATGTTCAAATGTACAACGGAATCCTTTAATCTTTTTCTACATGGAATTAAGAGAGACTCGATCACGAATCCACTTAGAGACACTTACGCAAAATCCCACAAATAAACAAATAAATTTTTAGTTCATTCCGTCGACGATGTTTATCACGTTATAAAATTTCACCATGCACTCTAACGTCACGTTCGAAAATTCATTTTTATTTCATGTAAATTTTTATCCTTCTCCATTAAAATTATGATCAAAATAATAACATGTGTTTTTGCTCTCAAATTAAATAATCGATGAATTATTTTTTTAAAGCACTCCAAAATTCGAATAAATTATATGTGTAGTGACAAAAATTTTAACGTCAATCGTGATCGTGGTCTAGGTACGATTTCAATAGTCATTCGTGAGAGATTTTTATTTTCATTTTACGATGAAGGGGGGTGTACTTTTCATGTAACTAACTTGATAAATGTCTTGATGCGAATTTAATGCCCGCAATACTCGCTCTGTGCGCCCGTCAATGCGTACGCGTTCGGAATAAACTTTTTATTGGATCCCTCGAATGGAATTCGTGCGATCTCTTTCCAGGGCCAATTTATCGCGATTTTGGCGTATTCGAGACGAAATTTTCTTGCCCGGTCCATTTGCGCGACATCACGTGCCTCGAGCAGTCAACTGTCTCGAAAGCAACCTCACTTTTATGTCTCATTATCAAAATATGTGTTTTTTTTCCTCACTGTTTATATTCAATGTTTTAACTTTCTTTTATGTTTATCAACGTTGTGTATAATTATTTTGAGTGTTTACACAAAAATTGAATTACACAGTGACAATTTTTTCTTCATCATTATTTTTTTTGCGACGACTGTCAAATTCGATTTAAATTCACGAGTTTTTTTTTTCTTTCTGTATATTCAATGTTTTAACTTTTTTAAAATGTTTATCAACGTTGTGTATATATAATTATTTTTAATGTTTACACAACAATTGAATTACATAGTGACAATTTTTGCTTCATTATTTTTTTTGCGACGACTGTCAAATTCGATTTAAATTCACGAATTTTTTTTTCTCGGCTTATTTAATATGATTCAACTTTCTTTTATGGTTATCAACGTTATGCGTATAATTGTTTAAGTGTTGAATTACACAGTGACAATTTTTTTCTTCATGATTATTTCTTCTTGCGACGACTGTCAAATTCGATTTAAATTCACGAGTTTTTTTTATTTTTTTTTCTGTTTATTCAATGTTTCAACTTTATTTTATGTTTATCAACGTTGTGTATAATTATTTTAAGTGTTTATACAAAAATTGAATTACACAGTGACAAATTTTTCTTCAAAATTATTTCTTCAAATTCGATTTAAATTCACGACACGACTCAATTTCACCATGTCACTTGAGTAATGAAAAAAATTGCTAGTTTCAGCGAGATTTTGTTTTTTTTTATAGAGTACACTTTTATTTTATTTCGCGTGTCAGGATTACGGACGAATAACCGATCGAAGCGTACACTCGCGATTAACTTTTTTTTGTGACGGATTTGATTTTCCGTCGGAGAGAAGATGAAAAAAAAAAAATTGGTGACGGAAGTGAGGAAAAATGATATTTCTTTGGCAAGTTGACTTTTGGCGGCTGTTGAAATGAGAGCGTTGGACGTTTTTTGTCGATCGGCGTGTAACGGTCGCGGTCGATCGAGGGGAGAAGCAAACGCGTGGAGCGTGCGTTAGGAACAGCTGCGAGCTCCGGATACGCTCGTCTGGCTTGAACGCTTACAGTCGACTGATGCATTCCGGCGTCCATCAACCATCGGCCCACCCTACCGAGATGAAGCCACGCTTCTACCCCCCAACCAGCCTCCATCGCACTCCCCAACGCGTACACATTTTCATGCGCCTATATATCAAAACACTTTTTTATAAATTAAATTCACTTATTACGTAAGTTTTTTTTTTAATTAAACGATTATATTTTCTTCCATCACAAAAAAAATTTTTTTTACGACAATAAATTCGAAATTTTTTTTTACGAAAATATATTTGAACGCTTTCTATTTTTTTAAGTTGATGTACTCGATATGTTTAAAAAAATTCTTATCGTGGTTTCAACGATATGTTGTTTCAACGCATTTTCATGCGCCTATATATCAAAACACTTTTTTATAAATTAAATTCACTTATTACGTAAGTTTTTTTTTTTAATTAAAAGATTATATTTTCTTCCATCACAAAAAAAAATTTTTTTTACGACAATAAATTCGAAAATTTTTTTCACGAAAAAATATTTGAACACTTTCCATTTTTTAAGTTGATGTACTCGATATGAATAAAAAATTCAACGCATTGTTTCAACGCATTGTTTCATTGTTTCAACGCATTTTCATGCGCCTATATATATATATGTATATACTTTTTATAAATAAAATTTACTAATTACGTAAGTTTTAATTATTATTAAAACTTTTTAAAACGACATTATTTTTTCTGCCATCAAAAAAAAATTTTTTTACAACAATACATTCGAAAATTTTTTGTACGAAAATATATTTGAACATTTTCCATTTTTTAAGTTGATATACTCAATATGTTTAAAAAAATTCTTATCGTTGTTTGTACACATTTTCATGTGCCTATATATGAAGACACTTTTTATAAATAAAATTCACTAATTACCTAAGTTTTATTTAATTAAAAAATTATACTTTCTTCCATCAGAAAAAAATTTGGTACGAAAATAAATTCGAAAATGTTCCATTTCTATATATTTTTGTAAATAAATCTTCACATATTACGTAAGTTTTATTAATTAAAATCTGCTATATATATATAAAAATCTCGTGTCACGATGCTTGTAGTCGCACTCCTCCGAAACGGCTCGACCGATTTTTATGAAATTTTTTTTGTGTCCCTATCCAAAAAGAAATTTTCTATTTTTTTGATAAAACTTTTTTTTGTATTTTTTTTTTGATCTTGCATCAAAAAATACTTATAACCCCAAATTTTCATCCACCTCCCCCCCCTCCCCCCAATTTTTTAATCACGATTTTAGTATTTTTGTATGAACGCCATCCGTCATTCAACAATATAAATAATTTCGTTCTGTTGGAAATACGAATGACGGTTTAATTATTTAGATATTGTTCATTGTATTATTGTTGTATTATTTGTGACGAAATCCAAGATTTCATATTGAAATAACCAAAAAACTGATTTTTGGATCAGTTTTATTAATTTTTCAATATGAATTCTTAGACTGTATCCCAAATAAGTAGCATTTTTGTTATCTACGGAAAATTTCCGACCGGATAAGGTCTTAAAATAGAAAAAAAATTGTTATGAATGGCTTTTCCATTTTTTCAAAAATCTTCAAGACGTCATAACTTTTTAAATAATCGATATTTCAACGTGATTCCTGTACTATTCGCTACATCTTTGAAAATCACTACTACCAAAGTTGATTTCGTCATGAGAAAGGAAAGATATCGCAAGTTGAATTTTTCATGGGTCCACAAGATCCAGTGTGACCCCTGTAAGAATTCACAAAATTTTTTGAAATTTTTTTTTCATTCGTAAAAGCCTATTTGATCGGAAATTTCCCGTAGATAAAAAAAAATGGTAATTATTTGGAACACAATTTCAGAATTTACATTAAACAATCCAAAAACTGGATTTTGGATAAAAGTTTTTTCATTAAGGGGTTTCGATACTACTTATCTTATTACAAGATCTTGTTGCTCTCTAATTTTTTTTTTGCATAAAGTGACTTCAAATCGATATAATCTTTGACAAAAAGTGTTTTAGTTCAATTTTGAAAAACTATTATAATATGATAATTATTATTTTACTTCATTTTCATGCATAAACTTGGGTTTTTGTTTCTTAACTACTGAACTAGATGGAGAAACTGCTTAAAATTTGGTGACAGTAATTGTTGAGATCTAATTGCGGTCTGACATATAAATTTTATGCAAATGGTAATATTTGCACAAAATTTACAGCCGAAATAAACATTTCTCCCATTTACTTCCATGTATAATCCTAGTTAAAAAATAATAATTTCTAAAATATGACGTGGTTGATCAACTTCAAATTCGAACGATCTACGTTTGTTAAATTTGTGATTAATTTTTTTTTTTTTAAATTTGAGTTGATGGTAACATTTTTAAAAGTACTACCGAAACAATTTAATGCGAGGGCGCGAAGCGCCCGAGCCATACTATTGCCTGCTAGTTTCTCAGTAAATTTAATCTCACAAATTACTGTAAACGTTAGAAAATTGTTATCGAAACAGGAGTAAATTTTGGATTTGACTGTCACAGACCAACCAGCTTAAACGATGTGCACGAGTGAAGATGCATTTATTCATCGAAAGCTTTTTATCGTAAATTTCTTGGATCGCTGATCCGAGGCGAGAGGTCTCACTTCTTGAAAGATTGTGCGTAGGTCGGGCGGCCAAAAAATATTCACGGAATCCCGGAGCTTTCACACATCCTTTACACATGAAAGGGGCAAAAAAATTTCACGGTTCGAGGGACAAATGTCGTGTCAAGCAGCAGAGAAAGGAAAATTTCTCTTAAAATTCACCATAATAATTTTTTTTTCACATTTTTGCCTAAATATAATGGACTAAGAATGCCTTTCGGTGCTCTTTTTTTTTGTAACATTCGCACACACTACATGAATACGCGGAAGTTCTCCGTTCTTTTATTAACGTGACGCAAATATTATTTTTATGTAAATTAAGAAAAAAGGAAAAGAATAATAGACGAAAGCTCAAGATTGATGGTGGCAAAAAATATGAGCCACTCCGCGAAGAGGAGAAAAAAAAAGAATGAATGCGAAAAATAAGAGAGAAAGAGAGAGAGAGAGAGGTAGAGCGAAAGAAAGGTATAATATAAAAGGACGAAAATGTGGCAGGGACAAATAGATAAAAGAAACGGAGGCATCGATAATTTGTCTCGTGTCACGAGAATTGCGAAGGTACGGCCTCGTGTTCTACGAACATAAACGCGTACAAATCTTATACGAGGACAGAAGAGAAGAGAAGGGATATTTCTTCAGCTGTTGAAACGTGAGTGATATCTTACTCTCGTTAAAATCTCGTTCCGCAGTAAAACACAGCCAGCAAAGTCCCCAAACGAAAATTCAACGTTTATCTTATTCAGATTTATGGATCTTTATATTATTTAACTCGTGCTCGCGTATATGTGAAATTATATTCCGGAGATTTGCATTTTTCTTCGACTTTGAGAAAGAAAATTCACGTCGTTTTTCGCACATTATTCAAGCAAAGTATATATGGATTTATTTTTTATTTATCATAAAAAAATTTATGATAAGATTTACGAAAATCTTATCCTATATTAAAAATAAATGAGGCTTCCAATCGATTTATTTGAATAGAGTGCATTATGTGATGTTGTACGAAGTATGCGCCTAGAAGAACAGCAAAATATCAATTCAAACATGTCAAGAAGGAAAAAGTGGCCGCGATTTTGCTTGCGTTTCAAAAATCGAAAAAAAATTCTAAACATTTTGCAAATTTCAAGTATTTGAAGAACGAGTCTCGGACGTGGATAAATATACCCGATTAATTCGGGGATCGTAAACATTAAAAAAAAAGGGAAAATTCGTCAGGCGTAACGAGGAAAAAAAATTACAAATTTTCGAGAATATATACATCTATTATATAGTGTAATCATTTTGAGAATCATTTATGTCAAATATATACCTGGATAAATATACCTGAATGGTTCGGGGATCGTAAACATTTAAAAAAAATAAAATTCGTCGAGTATAACAAGGAAAAAAATTCCAAATTTCCGAGAATACCTCGACTATTGTTTATCTATGGTGATTTGTCGAGGTTGAGGAAAAAACCAGACATGCTCTGGATTGTTCGAATTTTCGACTCAATTTGAAATCAGTAGGCCGATATAAAGTGTCGAGGTACTTCGTGTCGGGTCTCGCCAGGTAGTTCGTTACCGAAAAACATTTCGCAGAAATTCGACAAATTCAATTGAGTGTCAGTTCCAGTGTAATTTTCAATCATACGAAAAGTGAATATGTAGTATTTGAAATTTGTAATATCATTTCGAAATACTTCAAAAAAATGTTGGTGTGGATGAAAGTGCTGTCCAATTGATGCAAATAATCTCGATCCTGCTATTTTATTCTACATATATAGTATTATTTCCGTTACATTAAACATATGCAGCCTTTTAAATTCGAACGAACAGTTTTTTAATATCGATTTTGCTTCAAAAAATTAGATTTTTCATCATAAATTATTAGTCCTATATATTTTTATTAACCCATATATATTCGATAGTCCATTTTTTAACTTGATTAAAAAAAAATACAAGAAAAAAGTTTTGTGTAGTGTGGTGGTGAAGTGAATTGAGCAGAAAATTAGGGAAATTCGCATCGTCTCTGTATGAATCACCTTTAATAAAGCTGATTTCGTCAAGAGAAAGGTAAGACATTGCTAATTGAAAATTTCAAGACCCAGTATTCTCAAAAAAAATTCGTAAAGTTTTTTGAAATTTCTTTTTTTATTTTAAAAGCTTATTCAATCAAATAGGCTATTTTAAAAAAAGACATAAATTCCTATAATCAATTCATCGGAATAGAGCGTATATTATACGAGGTTATATGAAATATGTACCTATAAAAGAATCGCAATATATCAATTTAAACATGTCGAAGAGATGTTGCTCGTGAACCTAATAAGAATAGAATAACTAATTCAAAATGATACAGAATGTGTTCAATTACATTTATTCAGAGCTATGCATGCTAAGAGTGAATAAAAATTATGTTGAAAAATGAAAATAATCAAAAATTTTCGTAGAGATTTACAGAAATTGTTAATTTTTTTATTATGTTATAAATAACTTAACACAATTACATTCAATTACATTATCAATTACCATTACATTAAAATATATTAAAATACTAAATTATATTAAAAGCATTAAATTGAAACTTAATCATGAAAATAAATATATAAAACAAAATATATTAAAAATTCAGTTTGCAGTAAAATTTGAAATCCATTAAACTCTTACATGATTTACTAATATCTGTACGATTTAAATTTTGAATTCACACTATCTACTAATTATAATTTGGAATAAAAATTGTCTATACATAATTTTAATTATGAGTAATTTTTATCAAAAAAAGCAAATTAATTGTATCTCTAGTAATAATCTAATCTATGTCAAAACTTCATAAAAATTTAATAAGCTAGAATTTTGTCTAGACAAAATGAAAAAAAAAATGTTCATGAAGCTGAAGTTTCTGTAGCTTTTATTCATGACTCTATTAAATAACAAAACAACGTTTCTTAGAGTTTCTCGTAAGGTAATCTTGGACAAGTTCATTGAAACAACTGGACATGTAAGATTGTTTTCTTTCTCTCATGGTTTATACGCCCTCGTGTAGCCTAATCTCAAAAAATCCCGGAGATTGTAGGTTTTTCTGTGTTTATGCTGGACACGCGAGAGTTCGAGGGACGTGACTTGCCTGCCAAAAGTAAATTCACTTTCGCTCTGTCTATAAAAGTAAAAATTGGTGAAAAGTGCAGATCTATTTTTAGGTAGGAAACCAATAATGAAGAAAACACGACGAAGCTTAACATTGTCACGTGGCTCACTCATTTCTATGAAAACATTTTTTCCCTCGACGCGTTTCATCCTTTCATCATGAGTTTCTGTGAAATTTTTGAAATTTTTTTATTCGATTTCAAAAGCATATTCGATCGGGAATTTCCCATAGATAACGAAAATGATAATTATTCTGGAAGAAATCCAAGAATTCATATTGAAAAATCTAAAAAACGAACTTTTGAATCAGACGTGACATGCCTGCCAAAAGTAAATTCACTTTCGCTCTG
>JAPYYW010004564.1:0-10958 GCA_030522545.1 Cremastinae sp. A BG-2022a
GCGCATTAAATGAAATTGTATGAAGTATACGCTTAGAATAATTGTAAAACATCAATTCAAACATGTTGAAACGGAAAAAGCGGCCGCGTTGCTGCTCGTATAAAAAAAATTATTATAAGTATTGCTATATGATGGGTTGTGAAGCAGAAGCAAATGTAATTCTCGGAATCGAAGAATAAATTAATTGTACGGTCTAATTACGAGTGAAAGAGTGATCCAACGTTCGCATCATGTCAGTTTCCGCATTGGCCCTAAATCGGATTGATGCTAAACTAATTACGATTTGTCAGACGTGAAATGAGAAATGAGTCAAATGCTGACTGGCGGACGTGGAATTTTTGGTGCATCGGGTTTTAAACGCATCGAATGCCAATTCGTTTTATTTTTCTCTCGGTACAAAAATATATCGCTCTGTTTTTCGGGCTGGAATTCACGTTCGAAAGACCTCCGGCGTGCCACAACTTTCATTGACGCTTTGCACCGGTAAACCGGAGCGTGAAAATACACGAGCGAGTATGCGCGGTTATCAATCATTCCATATCGCTCCCCTGGGCGACCGAGAAATACCGCGCTCCACCTTTAAATTAAAAAATAGTTTTGTCGGAATTCATGTAAAAATGCTATATTTGTTCACCTTATATATTTTGACAAAGGTGAAAAAAATTTTCATATAGTCTTTTTTGACGTTATATATACCACAACAAAATTGAAATTAAACAAATTTTCAAAATTGTATCCAATTTTCACAAAGTGAAAGTTATTCCGATAGTTTAATTGGAAAATTCAAAAAACTGATCCAAAAATCAGTTTTTTGGCTTTTTCAATATGCATTCTTGGATCGCACTCCAAATAATGATTATATTCTTTATCTACGGACAATTTTCGATCAGGTACAGACTCTTGAAAGCGAAAAAAAAATTTCAAAAAGTTTTGAGAATTTTTGAAGGGGTCACACTCTGGGTCTCACAGACCCATGAAAATTTCAATTTGCGGTGTTTTTCTTTTTTCTTGATTAAATCAACTTCATTACGGGGGAAATTTTTTAAGGTTTTTGCAAAACGAAGCGAATGGCGCAAGAATTACGTCAATACATCAATTTTCTAAAAAGTTATGACGTCTTGAAAATGTTTGAAAAAATGGAAAGAGATATTTTTTGAATTTTTTTTCTCGATTCTAAGAGCTTAATCGATCGGAAATTTCCCGTAGATAACGAAAATGCTACTAATTCAGGGCGCAATCCAAGAATTCACATGAAAAATTGCAAAAAATGATGTAAAAAAATCAGTTTTTTGGCTTGTTTTAATAACCAAACACTGTACAAAAAAAACACTTCGTTATATATAGGAAAAAAATGAACTAAATATATTCGTAACAAAAACAATTTAAATATTTAGAGTCACATAGAAAGTATCGTTCAACTTTTTTGGCGAATGTTCAACCATCGTGACACGTTAATCTTATTTTTCTCTTAAATCAGGCGTTGAAATAAACAATTAAAAAATCGTCCATTAGCGATATTAGAAGTCAATTGCAACGCCGAGCTTTTCACGGTGCATAAATAAGAATATTGTTTGCGCGGAATATGAAAAAGGTATTATATGTGTCAAAAGTAGCAGCGTCATCGCTTGCATTGCTGGTTGGGAAAATTTGAATGCGCGCTTCGGCGAAGCGAGATGAGTCGATGCAGTCACTATGGTTGCAAACTCGGCCACCCGGAGCATTAATCTTGACCCGCCCCTTGCCCCCCCCCCACCCCCTCCCCCTTTGGCCCGGTGAATAATTTTGGAAGGAGAATATTTCGAAACGTCCGACGATCCCGACTCGACGTAATGGTTCTTCGAGCGTTACGTGGCAAAAGTTCATTGTTCCGTGTGCCAAAGACAATTTGCCAGCGATCCTCGTTAGCATACATCGCACCCGTGAAACATTCCGGAGGGAGATTCTCATTCAAAATTATTTCTGGGCGCCCCTCGACGCCACGTTAAAAAAAATAGAATCGGGATTTATCGTCGCTGAAAACAAATCGTATTTTCTCTAATGACGCATTTTTAGCATTTTATCGAACTAAAAATGCTGAGACCGTATATTTTATGAATTTTTACTCACGTGCGATTTTTAAATTATTTTTTGTATAATTTTTTGTTTGAAATTTTTTTTTAATTAATATAAATTAATGAAACTTTGTTAATATCACATTTTGTTAAAAAAATGTTCACTATATTTAAGAATATGTATAATTACTTATTGAAAATTTATTTGAAATTTTGTATTATTTAGTATTTCTTTGATTTATTGGTGGTATAAAAATGTTAATGGGTCTCTCTGCTTCGCAATTTGTAAATCTAACGAGTAGAATAATCGAGCCGACGGTTTCTCATTTACCTGGGTACAAAATTGGAGCCCTCGTCTATTATTCAGCGAGTATATATTGACACTTATTTGATGGCTCTCGAAGAAGGAGAGGCGAAAAAATATGGATCGATTTCATGGGATGACCACGGCATTATGCACGCCTCGGTGGTTACCTGAGGCTCGAGAGGCAAATTCAATGTTGCAACATCTGCGAGGAAGCGACGAGACTCCGATACATCATTTCACGAGCGATCTCCAATCTTTTTTCTGCAACGAACCTTCCCAACATGTCGATCAATTTACGCGAGACAAAATATTCTATAATCTTCCACCGATCACGCTAAATCCGTCATTTCGAGCCTCTCGCTTTACAATTGAATTTTACGCCAATAAATAAATAATCACATACGGAAGTAAAGAAACAAAAAGTAAACATAATTTATAAATTTTAATAAATATAAAACTTTGATTATAAAATTAATGAATAATTATATAGTCATTTATATTAGTTAATTAATTATGAATCGAAATTTTTTATATGCACAAAATTATTAAAGGCATGTTTAATTTTTTACATACAGGAATTTTTTTTAGAAAATTGCTTTTACGTAATCGTATTGTAATTTAAATAGGAAAGTGTCAATATTTCATCAATTGCATAATATGAATGACAAAATTAAAAACATACCTTTATGCAAAAAATTTTAAATTGAAATAAAATATGGATTAAAAATAGGTAAATATTAATAACGAATGTCTTATATATTTAGAAAAAATGGTGAATCCTTTTTGAAAATAGGTTGACAATAGTTGTACAAATGTTATAAATAAACACGAGTATTTCCTTGCAATTCGTATAAGAAGCATAAATCACAATACAAAACATAAATTGGATCACAAATCACTGTAAAAAAACAAGTCAAACAAAATTCCGAGGCGATTCATCTTCGAGATGTTTGTGCAAGGATATATAGATTTTTGTGCGAGCGCTGATGGGAGGAGAGACTCTCGAGTACTCAGGAGGTTCGACAAAGGGCTCGTCTCGTCTGGCTGTCGTCGAAGCGGGAACGCGGCCAAGTGTGATGGAAACACGTCGCTCTGGAGCTCTCGAGGTGTCCCGACACCTCGTCCTTTCGCGTCCACGCGAGCACCCCTTTATTATTCTTATTATTGATGGCACCTCCAGGAGGAGACGACAAATGTGAACGAGCGATTATCCAAACACGAGTTTATCCCAACCTCATTCGCGATCGGTAAAGAGAAGAAAAGAAAAAAAGGACTCGTTGTCAGCCAACATTTCCATTTTTGTTGACTCTCAAACTTCAAGTCTCAAAATTAGACAAATAAAAAGTAAATGTCTCAATAGTCGTACATGTCGAACAATACTTTTTTTCTTGAATATTTTCATTATTTCTTTTTCCAATATAAACATTTAGGTTATTTTTTTATACGAAGAGGTTTATTTTGTAGCATTCAATTATTGGTTCAAATATCCAAATAAAACCTCATCGTGGATATTTGAATAATTAAAGAGGATCGATTTTGCTGTTCAATTATTACAAACTAATGGATATAGATAATTTACTATTTATAAGTGACAATAATATAAAGTACTACTTATTATTATAGAACTGAATATGTATATGTTTTAAATAGATATTGTCCAAGATAGATGTAGATATTGAATTTTGAGATAATAATGTATTTAGTTCTAAAATAATTCAGTATAGTTGAGATGGCATTTTATGATAAAATTTACTATAACTGTATGATTTTTTATGGTGTAAATATTCAAACATTTATAAGTATACTTTTTTACAATAAGTCTAGATAGTAAATTACCCTACATCACGGTAAATCTCTGCATTCAGAGAGGGAAAAATAAACAATAACTTACGAACTTTTAACAAACAAAGTTGTACATAATGTGCATGAACCTTACAAACAAATCGAAACTTAAATTATTCCAAAATATTCTTTATATTATTAAGTTGCTTAATGTGTATCTTCTTTTTTATTCGCACCAGATGGTGTTAGAAAGAATAGTGTTACTTCATTAATTTAACGCACTAAATGATGTTTATATTGCGGTATTAATTATTTACACTGATCAAACACAGCATATCAAACCACATCTATTAACACCATGCCATTCTACACTAGATGGTGAGAACTGTGTAGGGTGTTAATTTAACACCAGATTTTTTACAGTGAATATTATTATTTAAAATTAGGTTTTTTATCGATAAAAGATATTAGACAATACAAAAATTATTTTGCTTAAATATTAAAAACATAAAAATTGAGTGAAAGAAACAACAACCCTTAAATATTGACTTATAATTTCCATTTTTTTTCAAGTACCGAATTCTTTGCAATGCCCTTTATAGGGAGAAGTAGCGCAACTTTTAATCAAACGTCAAAATAGATTTCGATTCGATACAGAGCGAATTCGTCACGTGTACGAATGTCTCGGGATGGCTTCCCAGGAACACCTGCGTGTCATTATATTCCTCGCAGAATTCGTTTGCGTTCCTCTCCCTGGGCCAATATACGAAAATCTTTGGCACATCGGTGCTTCGGGGATACAAAACAAATATATTCGCTATGTCGGACAAGCAGGGGGCGGGTGTCGACCCCTCGGACGCTCTCCTCGCCCCCTCGGTCCAACGAATTAAAAATCGAGAGCGCACGACATCGGGAATTCATGAGCCAGCGGCGTCGAATTTTCGAATTTTTTCTTCGACTCCCCGTCACAACGAAATTTCATCGATCTTATTGTTATTGCTTTTTTTTTCTTGTTCCAACCTCGACACGGTCGGAGAAAAAATCGGAGAGAAGGCTTTCTCTCGCTCTCTCTCTCTCTATCTCTCTCTCTTTCAAGGCTGATGGCATCGAAGGCTCGATGCAAAAATAAAATTCGTTCAAGGCTTTCCGATAAAAGCGAGTGCGCGAAATCGCTTACCGTACTCGTTAGAAAACTGAAACTCATCGAGTCCATAATGAATATATACGGGACGAAACTGTCGATGCAAAGTTTTTTGTGATTATTCGAACTGGAGAGTGTTATCGGCGCGTATTCGATGAAGCGCGTCGGTAAAACCTTTTTTCGTCCACTCCGCATTTAACTCGACCTCGAACGCAGTTTCATAAATTTTATTCTTTAATTTTTTTTTAAACGTAAACACGGATATCGCGTATCGAATCTCATCAAAGCGTAGTTTCGCTTCGTGTCTCTATTATACTCGATACTCGACGTTAAATTTTTATCAAACGATAAAAATAATAAAGTCACTCCGTTGAAAATTATTTCATCGATTTTTTTTACAGTCACTTTTTTTTGATAAATTTAATAACGCCAATTTACGTAAAATTTTCAATAATTGTACATAATTTTTTAGTTTTAGAAACAAAATCCTTAAAAAATATCTATATGTATGATTAATTTTTTTATTGTCACTTTTTTTTTGATAAACCGAAATTACGACAATTTACGTAAGGTAAATTCAACATCCTTGAATATGTCTGTATATGATTTATTTTCTTATATTGTCACTTTTTTTTATAAATCGAATTACGCCAATGGATTAAGGGTAAAAAAGTCTTGGATCTCACCCTCGAGAAGAGAGAGAGAGAGAGAGAGGGAATTGGGCTCGTACACTCGAGATAGGAACACGTGCAGTGGACGTTTCGTCACGGGCTCAGGGAGCCAGTTACACGCTACGTTGGCAGAAACGTTGACCCACGGGTTCGCGGGGAGCACACACGCAAATTCGTGTTTATACACGAGTTAGGTTATTAGATACCGCTGACTATTGTGTACCACTCGAAACAGCTTCCCTCGAGAGCGGAGCGCGCTTCTTCTTCCCTCGAAATAATTATCGCCCCCGTTACGACGATTCGTCAACAAACACGAATTTATTCGTTCTCGCGCAATTAATTGCTAATTCGGCATTGCTCCGCTCGAGAGTCTCTTCCATTTTCCCGTTTGACGTTTTATCCTCCTTTTACATACCAGAGCTTTCGTTCGGTTTTACGTTCTGTCCGCTTCATCCCTCCCGTTTCCAACGAATCTTCATGCAATTTCATTTTGACCCACTTCGTAATGTCAACTGTGATGTGCTTTACCACTGTTTGCGTGCATTCGATGACACTTCATTATTATTGTACAATAATTAAACAATTATTTCAGTAATTATTTCTACTTGATATTTATTTGACGTTTATAAACACCGAACTTTTTCGAATTTTATTTTATTATCGATTTTTTGGTTTTTATTTTGTATCGATAATAAAAATTCCTATTTTTACATTAGTATTTTGATTTTATTTTATTTACTATCATGTAAAAAGTTTTTTAAAAAAACACACTTGTATTATTTGCTCAATTATTTCCACTTTTGTTTCCAATAAATATGAGAAACATAAATACACTACACTTTTTTATATCATTTATTGTTTTTTCGTTTTACGAACTGCTTTCCAAACACAAGTTGTAATCATTGATATTTAAATATATTTAATTGTTGAGAAATAAAACTTCGTATAAGCGAACTTTACAATTTTTCTTAATTCTTTCAACTTTTAATTGAAATCGAAATATTTGTTTTTCAAAAAGAATTTCTTTGAGATAAATTGTTTGTTTTCATCTCATGAAAAAGTTCTGGCGAACGAACATTTGTCACGATATTCGCCGAGTAGTGAGAATTAAATTCAGAAACAATTAAATCGGAATCATTGTCATTTTTCCCGGAAAAATTAGTCGAAGCGTGAGTTTTCTCGATAATAAATAAAAGCTGCTCGTGGAAGCGAACGATATTGCGACCTCGTGTGTAATTTCTGGAATCCTTTTACAAAGGATTCCAGAACGTTTTGAATCGCTCGAGAATTCGCTGTAAAGTTGCAACGCGGACATGAACGCGAGCGAAAAATGATGCAGCGGCGATGGAGGTCGTCGAGAAGCGAGAAAATATTTTTCAGCTTCGAAACACGATCGGGTCTCGGGAGAAGAGGCCAACCCTTTGTTATCGGATCGCGGGTAGGAAAAGGAACGAAAAAAAATCGACAGGGACAGTATCGTAGGACGAAAGAGAAAGAAAGAGAGAGAGAGAGAGGGAGAGAAAATGAAGAGACGGAAAAAAGAGCGATCGGCAGATCGATCTCGTTTCGTCGAATGGCTAAGAAGGTTGACTGAATTCGAGCTCGTTTCCCAGTCGCACAAAGAGAGAAAAAAAAGTTTTCTCCTCGCGCGCGCTCCTATCAATTGACGGAGCAGAAGCAGGAGAAGCTTGTTTACATCAAATGCACCGAAAAGCTCTCGGGCGGATGCGCGTAAAAAACTAATGAAAAAAAAGAACAGTAAAAAAGGTTGTTGTGAGAGAAATAAAAGGAGGAAAAAAAATAGGTTCAATCTTGGCCGATGACATCGACGGGGTCTCTCGAAAATCGATCGTCGAGCTTCAGGGAGAGAGGACGAACCGTTGACGACGAACACCGAGCCGACCGGAAATGAAATCGTCATCAATAACCTTCGACAAATTCGTATTAATGACCAGGCAACTTTTTTACCGCCCGGACAATTTTTTTCGCGGACTCATCCATCGCGCGAGGGTGCGTCTGTTCCCAGTTTCCTCGAACATGGAATAAGATGAAAAAAAAAAACAAACACAACAGATAAAAGAGAAGTAACAGTTGGCGCTGCTGAATTCTACCGATCGACAAAGAATTTCTCCGATTGTCATTCGCGCATTATAATACCGTCACGATTTCAATCTACCCCCGACAATGAGTACATTTTGCGCGAAGCGAATCCTACATATTGCTTCTTCGTTAATGAACACTTCCCTTATTGCAAAGAATAAAAGGATATTAAAAAAAGTAATAATAATAAAATTAATAATAACTCATTCGTTTCCTTGTCGCAAATGATTACATTTATCGGCAATTCGCGCAACGAGTGCTACATATATTTTTTCTCGTTTTAAAAAGTTTCGATGGGAAGGACGATAATGGATTTCGCGATAATAAAAAATAAAAAAAGCGAAGCTTTTTCCATTTTCAACGCACGCGCTCCGGAGTCTCGTTTCCGGTTAAACGGTCAGTGGCTATTATTATTCATTACTTTATTGTTATTATTGAGATGAGATTCATTATGATAATGCGTTTGCGTGACGTTTGAAGTGGCTCTCCCTCGTGGGATGCTTGAACCGTACGAAGCTCATTCTCTCTCTCTCTGGCTCGTTTTCTCGTACACGCTTTTTCACCCTCGCTGCATCATCGAGGATTCATCTCGTTATATTTCGAATGGATATTTACCCGCTCGAGTCGGGAGCGCGTTTCGGTAAACAAGTAGCATATTGTCGACGCTCAGATCGTTCAGCCGTGTAATTCGATATTGCCTTGCGCTCCGCATTAAGCCTGCGAACCCGCCGCGCGAATGTCCTCTCCTGTGTGCGCCTCGCCCGCAAAGATTCGCCATTAACGAGCCCAAATCCAATTCGGCAGCGTCCGTGCCTCGCGCACCAACGATTAAACCTCATTGACTTTGTCACGATACGAAAAAAAAACCTTTTTTTCCCCGCTAAAAAAGTCTTGTAATTAAGGTAGTACTTGGATTTATCAAAAAAGGATTAATTTTATGTGAAATTTGTACGCGAAGCTTAGTAATGGTTATGTGAGTGAGTACAATGGTTTTTTTTTAATTTAAGATTTTTATTTATATATTATGTATAACTCTTTTTATCGTGCTTGATATTTGGTTTGAGAATTTTTTATTGATAGTTGTATATGCTTTTTTGAGAAATATTGTTAAGTTTTTATTTGGCAGTTAATAAAATGGCGTGTGATTGTCATTTTTATTAAAATGTTTCAACATTTGTAAGAAAGGATCTTCTGAAATGGGAGAAAAATGTGGTGGATATTTTACTATAATAAGTAACAACGATAAAATAATTATCATGGGACTAAAAGGTACAAGATCCTGTTTATTATAATTGGTTCCCAGAAATGATATTAACTTTTGATATGTATCATTAATCCAAGTCTGAAATATAATTAATTTTCATATTATCAATTTAAGATAATGGTTAAATCAGTAATTAACCACTTATTTATCGAAGCTTTTAATAAATAATTACAATATCTAAATATTTTTAAATGATGTTCTATAAATCTTTTATTAAAATAATCACAATATCAATCAATTATTAAAACGTCAAATACTTTGTATACTTTTATTGATTAAATTATTTAACGCAATACCGATATAAGTTTCTGTTCACAATATTTAAAAATATAATCTTTGTCAAGTTCATTTTTACTACTTTTTTAGTATTTTTCTTTGAATTTGTTTTTCAACGCTGAGAAAAAAATCGAAGTAATTTTGGAAATGGTCGCTAATTTCGGATAAAACGCCACCTAGACGTCGCATAAAAAATTACGAAGCATTACGAGACGGGAAAATACGACGTGAGAAGAAATCCGAGATAGGCGAAAAAGGCGGAGAGAAGAGAAAGATTTTTTAGCAATGACCAGAAAGCCCCCCCATACAGGATAAAGTAACCTGGCAATTTTCCAAGACATCGATTCCCAATAACGAGGAAGAAAAAGAAGAAGAAGGAGAGAAGAGAAGAGATGAAGGAGCGAGAGAGAGAGGGAGAGTGAAAAAAAAGAGAGAGAAAGAGAGAATAAAGTTGAAAGTCTCGTAAGAGAGTGGAAGGAAGTCGGCCTGGCTCAAATCTAGCCGAGAGTCTTTTTTCCTCTCTTTTCTCTCTTTCTTCTACGGATTCACCGTTTTATATATCGCTACTGGATTTTTCTTCCTCCACTTTTGTACTTCTGTCCCTGAGCAAGATGGCGGCCGGGGTCAAGACCGAGAAATTCCGCCGCTTCATCGGCCCATTTTCCTTTTTTTCCTCTTCGCTCGCTCCACCCGACTTTATATTTCTCATTTATTTCCTCTCCTTTATTCCCGCGGAGTGGCCGATCTGTCTCGGCGACCGGGAGTCCGCGCGTTTTTTCTCCCGTTCCGTCTCTTATTTTTTTCACCCGTCGTTTCATCCTCCTCCTCGATCGACCACGCGCCGCGTAAACGCTCTGGGAGGCGCGCATACTTCCCCGAATAAAGAGCGACGACTCGCGCAATTGTGTCGATCTTATTCTACATTTTTCCAGGAGGACGCTCCAGTCAAAGCATTTTTCCGAGCACACGCCGCAGATCGCGCTCCCCTGCCCTTTATTAATGACCCGAGACTGCCCATGTCCTTAATTCCATCAAGGTGCGAGCTCTCCGTTAAATTTGCTCCATATTTTCCCCGCGACGATCCTCCCTCATTGTCGCACGTTCCAGCGCACGCTTTTCAGGAAATAAAACTCAGCAGATGTCCTGTTTGGTTGATCTTAAAAATATTGAGATATTTTAGATTCAAAGTCGATGATCGTTCAATCGAAAAAAAGTGTATTCTTCAATAATGGAGTTCATGGAAAATAATCATAGAATTTAAATGTAGGATTTAGACTTCGATCAGGATTTTTTGACAGTTGTATAATTTGTATGATCTTGAAAATATTGAGATGTTTTAGATTCAAAATCAATGATCGTTCAATCG